>CM072526.1:18448881-18468881 GCA_036898135.1 Oncomelania hupensis | reverse complement strand
AGCGTCCACCCAGCGTCCGGAGGTGACATTTGCGCACTTTCTCTTAAAGTAATTGACGGATTTCTTTGAACCTTGGTATCTGGTTAGGAAATAGTGAACCCTATCAGACGACAAATAATTATGCATTGTGGGTGACGTCATCATGTCGCCGGTTTCCTATGCCGAAGGTCGCGGGTTCGATTCCCTCAAGGGGCGAACGTATGTGACTTAGATACGAGACTATTAAGGTCACCGAGGGTTTTCTCCGGGCACTCGGGTTTCCTCCCTCCCTTCAATAATGGTACTGGACGCAGTGGATATAAAAATGTCAAAAAATTTAAAAAAATCGATTTTCCTTTCGACTTCCAGTAGCGATCTCCCTGCCTTTACACCACCTGTTCGAGTGATGGATGTGTATTTGTTGTGTGTGTGTGTGGATGAGACAGGTGAGCGTGTATCTTGGTACAGATCGCCGCGCTTTGAGCCTGATTGATTTGGGGAAAGGCGCGTATATAGCCTCCAGTATTAGGCTATAATGTCTTTTTTTTCCCTGATCCTTTTTTTCTCCCAAACTACTGGAGGGATTTGGTTCAAGTGTGGTATGTTCTTATACTTCACCTGTGCCTCCAAGGTAAAACCAAACTTATGCAAATCGAATGACGTAATCATCGTAACGTCATTTTACAACATAAAAAAGAAATATTTTGTTAAAATTAAAAAAAAAGACTTTGTATGTAATTAGTGTGTTCAGATGCCTTGAGCCTCAAACGAAACTGGTACATTGATTGAGTCATCATATGACATCATCATGGTGACGCCATACATTTTTGTTGTATTTCCTAATCCTATTTTCTCCCAAACTACAGGAGGGATTTGGTTCAAATTTGGTATATACTTAGACTTTCCCTAGGCCTCCAACATCCAAAATTATGCAAATTGGGTGACGCAATCATAATGAAGTCACTTAAAAAAAAAAAAAAATTTCCTTTGTATGTAATGAGAATGTAGATTTACGTCGAGCCTTATCCAAAACTTACATATATCGAGTGACATCATCGTGGTGACGTAAGATTTTTTTTTTTCATTTAGTTAATTATTTTGCGCTCTTTCCTCTGAAACTAATGGACGGATTTCTTTGAAACTTGGTATTTAGTGTGTGTGTGTGGGTGTGTGTGTACCCACAAAAGCGCACAAATGGGTAGCAGACCTTGTCTTTCTTAGTAACAAATGGGTTCATTTGCTTGGAACCCACTTTTTTCCAGGACCCCACTTTTTTTCTAAGTGCGCGGGAGTGCTCTTTTAGTGCATGGGAATGCAGTTGTAGTGCATGAGAGTGTTTTAAGTACACAGGAGTGCTCTATCCGGGACGGAGAAAATACAGTCAATTTTCGGAGAAATTTTGAAGAAACTTCGACCTATTTCGTCGCTATAGGAGACGATCTAGGTCAACTTTTTAGAAAAGGGTTAGGGTAAGGGCTAGTTGCAGCGCTGCAACTAACCCTTGCCCTAACCCTTTTCCATCAAAAAATGACTTTCCGATTCCTACATTCTTAAATGAACCCATTTCTGATGTATTGCAAGTATATATGTGTGTGTGTGTGTGTGTGTGTGAGAGAGAGAGAGACAAGAGAAAGAGAGAGATAGAGAGAGCACGCGAGGGAACTCTGCACCCGTTAGAGTCCAGCACTTATTATTGTTGTTGCACGTTGTTGTTGTTGTTGTTGTTATTTTTTGTACGTACAGTTACTTAAAATTGCAACACTGAAAGAGAGGCCCATGACTGATGAATGCAAGTGTAAATGTACTGAGCTTGGTGTGCATGTACACGGTTAGCCTTAGCCTACACTGACCGTTGACTGTTGTACACTATCGAAGAGGTCAGCGCTGGACTGTTCCACGGCCCCAATTCTACTGTACTTTCCCTGAATAAATGAAATATGAACATTGAAGTTTAACGTCTACACCCACCATTGGCCATAGGGCAGACGGGGATAACCATCCCAGAAAAGAGAAAGTAGGGAATTCAATCAACACTGGACCTCCAGAGCAAGCATACTGCTAAGATGGACAGTGAAAGAAATGGGCCACTTTTTATTTTGCCCATCACGGGATTCGAACCTGGGTCGTCTGTGTGCCAGGTCAACGCTCTACTACTTAGCTACGGCGGTGGGACACTTTCCTTGTATTGTAGGTAAACTGTTCTTGTCAATCTAGGTTCTCTCAACGCTTTTCATGTGTTAGGTACGAGGTAACCGAGGCTTTTTTTTTTTTTTTAGGGGGGGGGGGGGGTATTCAGGTTTTCTCCCTCCTTTCAATTATAGCTCTGGATGCAGCCTACTTTAAATAAAATAAATAAATAAATAAATAAATAAATAAATAAATAAACACATTCCTTTTTTTGCCTAATAATGATGACTTAATGTACACTGCATGTTTTGAGTAATCAATATGTCTTTTTCGTGTTACTTCGGAGTGTATATGTAATATATGACCGTGTATGTTTATGGTTACAGATCTGAACGCTTGGAATCCGATTTAGAAAGACAGCAGCCATTTTTCTTCTTCTTCTTCTGCTTCTTATTCTACTTGTTTTTGTTGTTGTTGTTGTTGTTGTTGTTGTTGTTGTTGTTGTTGTTCTTCTTCTTCTTCTTCTTCTTCTTCTTCTTCTTCTTCTTCTTCTTCTTCTTCTTCTTCTTCTTTCTTTCTTTCTTTCTTTCTTTTTCTCCTCGTCCTCCTTCTTCTCCTTCTTCTCCTTGATGTTGTTGTTGTTGTTGTTGTTGTTGTTGTTGTTGTTGTTGTTGTTGTTGTTGTTGTTCTTCTTCTTCTTCTTCTTGTTCTTGTTCTTGTTCTTGTTCTTCTTCTTCTTCTTCTTCTTCTTCTTCTTCTTCTTCTTCTTCTTAATGTTATGATTATTATTAAAAGTGATGTTAAGTTCCTTTGCTGCATTGTAACGACCACGGCAAGTGACGTTGCGGTACTTTGTGTTCAGGATCCTATGCTGGCCATCTACGTGGGTGGGCGCGAAGTAGTGCACAGTGCCAAGGCTGTCCATGACGGTCCCACACGCGCTCCGGGCGAGACTGCTTCTTACAGGTCAGCTTCTTTAACGTGCTGTTGGGACAACAGTTATTGTTTAACATCACCAATGTGTGAAAAAGCAGTAAAATAAATCACTGTTCTAGATAAATATATATATCTATATGCCCCTGGTTTTAAAGCAGTCACAGTCAGCAGAAACCTTCAAGGGTATAAATATAGGGTAAAGACCTTTGGGTGACAAAACTGATTTTTTTAAAAAATTTCAACTTACAATTAAACAACGACAACCCAAAACAACAGCCGCTCCCCTTCCAAAGAATAATATTATAAAAATAAATACATTATTTATTTATTTATTTCTTGTAAAGAATAATCTGGTGAGTTTCAACAAGGGAGACAAAATCGTTTGGGTAAATGGTAGGCAATACTGTTGTCTTTGTCAAAGAGACGGAACTGGAGTTAGACAAAATGTATGACAAACGTTATGACTTATTTATTTATTTATTGATTGATTGATTTATTTATTTTGATTAATTATTTTTATTTATTTATTTATTTCATTTTATTTTCAGCCCCATTTCCGTGTCTGGCTTGTTCCACGTTGATGCTGGTGATAATGTGGAAATCAAATACGTTGCTAACACGCAGAGTTACGGCGCTTCTTTCTCGGGCACTCTGGTCTCCATGGACCCTTGAACGAGATTTCGTGCCTGTTATCACAGAGAGATGAATATTTAATAATAATCGTCTCAGTTTATTATCACATATGTTACGTTGGGTGTTTCTACTTTAAAGAAGAAATAAGGATGACTGTTGATGTGTTGTGATCTAATTCTGGTGAGTTCCCTCGCCTTGGGTTTTCAACGATTGCTCGAAACGAGAGTTAGCAATCTAGACATTTACTTCTTTTTTTTTTTAAATGTATTGTTTTCTGTAATTGTATCACTTCCGTTTTACGTCCATAGTGTTTGAGTACAGCTGATATATGATTCATTAACGCTTACTTCTGTCTATCTGTCTGTCTGTCTGTTTCTCTTACTACTGTCTGTCTGTATGTCTGTCTGTCTGCCTCTCTCTCTCCCTGCCTCTCTCTCTCTCTCTCTCTCTCTCTCTCTCTCTCTCTCTTTTACTACCGCCTGTCTGTATTTCTGTATCCCGCTCATTCTTTATTTCTCTTTCTCTGTGTCCTTTTTCCTTACCATGTCCCCACCACATTTCCCTTCTCTCTCTCTCTCTCTCTCTCTCTCTCTCTCTCTCTCTCTTTCTCTCCCTCTCTCCCTCTAACTCTCTCTTCATCCCTCCCTCCTTCCCTCTCGCTACACTCCACTATCCCCTCCAACTACTCCCCCCCCACACACACACTTACCTCCACCCTTACCCTAAAGGCCCGGTCTCAGTGGCCGATGGACACAAAACGTATGCAAAAAGGACACAGCGGACGAGCAAAATTTCGGGGGTAGCTCCATCCGGTTTTATCCGCTCCAAAAATGGACACAATTGGCGAACATTTGCGAAAACAGAACGGAAAATAACGGAGGTGGGTAGTATGTGGCGGGGATGCTAAACGGATGTTCATAGGATGCCTAGAGGATAAAAGTGGATGACAGCTCCAAAGGGGTAACCGGGGATAATGGCGAAGCAGACGTATAGCGGAAAGAGCGGATGAAGCGGATGCATCACGTACGCCTAACGGAAACAAAGGGGATGCCGCGCGGATGAATATCAGATACAAACCGTTCACTGCGCATGCGGGGGGTATGAATTGCGTCAGCTCCGTGGTTATAATAGAATGCAACACGCACGCAGTCAGCATACAGCGGAAAGACGGCGGCTACATCGATATATTTTATCAAAACCATGGTGCGTCAGTCAGGCAAGAAACAGAAGTCCCTGCCTACTCGTTCAAGCCCTGTCAAGGTGAAAAAGGCCGGAACCAGAACCCCACCCCCTGACACTGACTCTGATGGTGAAGCTGCTGCTGCTGTGGTGGACCAGCCCCAAAGTCTTCAAGTCCCTCAAAGTCCTGCTGCTGAAGGTCCTTTTGTTCAAGAACCGGAAGGCCTTGATGCTCAAGCCCGAGAAGGCTCTGAACAAGGTACTGAAGGCCCTGATGTTCAAGCCCATGAAGGCCCCGCTGAAGCCCCTGAAGGCACTGAACAAGCTCCAGTGTGAGGGATGAAGATGCAAGGGAAGAAGAAGGGAGAGAGTACACTGTTTCCGAAGAGCATGAGGACGATGTGCTGGAATGGCTGAGGGCGAACGCGTCATCACCAACTATGAAGTAGGGCACATCTTGTGTGTCATTGGGAAGGGGGTCTGGGCCTGGAAACCCCATGATGAGGTTGCGTTCCAGCCCATCCTTGAGGTCACTTGCGTTGTATATCTGGGCATCTGAAGCTGACCCGTTGCCTGAAGCATCGATGTAGATGAACTTGTAGTCAGCATTAACCATGGCAAAGAGGATGATGCTAAAGAAGCCCTTGTAGTTGTAATAGGTAGACCCTGAGTTGGCTGGTGCTTTGCAGGCCACGTGCTTCCCATCTATGGCTCCAATGGTGTGGGGAAAATTCCACCTCAGATACCAATCTTCTGCAAGTTGTCTCCAGCCTTGTTCAGTGGTGGGGCACCCGAGGAGCTCGTCCGCGTATTATTCAATGATGGCCTGTACATCTTCTCTCACGACATTGCTGATGCTGTTGTGTGGCACCCTCTATGCATACTGCACGTTTCTGTATGTGGTTCCAGAGGCTAGGTGCCGCAGAGTCAGTGCCACCTTCAGACCAGGGTCCAGGTTGGGACGGAAGTTGATGCTTGGCTTGGTCAACCTGGGTCTCAGACGCTCTACATGTTCGTCAAACATGGCTGGTGGCATCCTCATGAAGTGATGGAATGCACGGGGGTCTTCATTCCTCAACCCCACCATCAACTGGTGATACAGTCCAAACTCCATTCTTCTCTCGATCCATCCTCGGACCCACACAGCTTTTTGACTTCTTCTTCTCCTTCTCCTTCTGTCTAAAACTTGAGACAGTCTGAACAGGTTGTGGTTCTGCTGTTGAATGAGCGCAGCTATCAGATGGACTCTTTGATCATCCATGGTGGAGAACAATTGATGATGCTGAAGACCAAGACCGAGGGTGATGAGGTCTGTACACCACAGCTGCTCGACCCATACTGAGATCCAGATGATTTTCTCCTCCATTTTATACAAAATATCGGGAGTCTGCAAATTGTCCTTCTACGTACTCTGGACATCCTAAATATACGAGATACATCCCAGATACAAACGTTGTGTCTGTTTAGAATACTTTATATACGAGATGCATACGCTTACATCCTTTCTATTTCCGTGCTACTAACAATGTATAGACGTTCCATGTACCTTATCTTTCCTTTCTCTTTCCGTTTTCACCTGCAGCGGATGCGAGTCGCGAGGATCCCCAGAGGATGCAGAGAGGATACAGCGGACGTTTAACGGATGTTTACGAACATAGTACGTTTGCTGCTCGTATGTGTCGCGGATTTACATCGTACGTTCATCCGTTCTAAAAGTTTTGTGCAGCTCAAAACATTTTGCGCGGATGAAATCACAGTGGACGGATGCTCAATGGATAGAGCGTATGAAACACGAATGCAATGAGTACACAACGGATGCATAGCGGTTTCCAACGGATGGCAAGATTATTTTTACGTTTTACATCCTCTTTGCATCCGCAAGTGCACTGTGACCGGGGCTTAACCTCCGCTTTTCTCTCTCCGCCCTTCCAACCTTCTCTCTCTCTCATTCGCAACCCCACTCTCTCCTTCTCCCTCCTAAGCCCAGCCCCCATCCGCCTCTCTCTCTCTCTCTCTCTCTCTCTCTCTCTCTCTCTCTCTCTCTCCTTCTGCTCTCTCTCTTCTCTCTCTCTCTCTCTCTCTCTCTCTCTCTCTCTCTCTCTCTCTCTCTCTCGCTCTCTCTCTCGCTCTCTCTCTCTCTCACTCTCTCTCTCTCTCTCTCTCTCTCTCTCTCTCTCTCTCTCTCTCGCTCTCTCTCTCCTGCCCCAAACCCTTCATTCTCTCTGCCCCCTCTCTCTCTGTCTCTTTCATCGATCGAGGATTTAACAGCTTAATTTTATTCTCATCTTGCTTGCGTCATACTGTTTAACAGTCCGGCCTTGGACCAAACACGATCTGACAATCACTGTACTTCCACAGCAATAAAAAAACAAAAAAAAACGTAACCTCAACAGCAGTCAATACAACCGTTTATTTTTTTTAATTTAATTTTATATTTTTGACGTTTTCTCAATGGTTTTTATTGTTATGTATTACTTTTCAAAAACTTTATTTTATTGTTTTTGTTTTATTTTATTGTATTATAAATGTATTATTATTATTATTATTATTATTATTATTATTATTATTATTATTATTATTATTATTATTATTATTATTATTATTATTATTATTATTATTATTATTATTATTATTTGTGTGTGTGTGTAGTTTTGTTTTATCGTGGACGTGTTCGTGATTACAAACTAACAATGTTACATTCCATTCGGATGAGAATATTAACTTCTAGTTTCGAGGTCTAGTCTGTGCACGCACGCATTCCATCGCAGGGATTTTAAAGATCAAGACTCTCATGTCACAGACCGCCCGTGAGTGCCTATCCTATTTTATCCTATCCCGTAACTCAGAGGTCGTAGGGGCACCACAGATGATCGTTTAACGAGCGTACTCCATCTTTCCCTATCCTCAGCAACCCTGATGGTTTCGCTCAGTGTCAAGCCATTCCATTCTCGAATGTTGTCCTCCCACCTTTTTTTCAGTCTCCCTCTTCTTCTACCTCCTTGCACTGTGCCTGGCAGGATGGTGTTTGCAAGACCTGAAGATCTGGAGACGTGGCCATACCATCGGAGTTTCCGTTTCTTCACCACTGTGAGCAGGTCATCGTGTTGTCCAATGGCTTGTGTGATGGTCTGCCGGACTTCGTTGTTAGTGATGTGCTGGGTATAGGAAATGCCCAGAAGTCTTCTGTAGCACCTCATCTCCATGCTTAGTATATATTCTTCGTTGGAGATCTGCTGTGAGGGTCCATGTTTCGCAAGCGTATAGGAAGATGGAGATGCCAAGGGAGCGCAGCAGTCTTACCTTGGAATGTAGGCTGATGGTCCTGTCTTTCCAAATTGGCTTCAACCTCGCCAGGGCAGCAGTTGTTTGTGCGATCCTGGAGAAGACTTCCTGTCGGGACCCATTTGTAATTGCCGCCATTTAGATAAGAGAATTTCCATTCGCTCGTCAAACGCCTGTAATAATTTAGGGCCTGGTCAAGTAATGACGCACACGAAACACAGAAGTAGCATAGAGTTCATTTATTCGTAGTCAAAGAACATTCACGAAAAATGTCAACGTCTCATATAATAATACGTATGTGTGTGTACATATCAGTATGGGGACAACTAATTTCTGTATACGTGACTATGAACTGCTTCTTGTGCTAGACGATGTGTGGTAAAATACTGCGAAAAGAAAGAAACATAAACACAAGAAACATTAGCAAGTGTACCAAACAATGTATCAAAAACCCTTATTCAACAAGATACAATCAAAGCAATGGGACGGAAAGAATACACATACCGGAGGATAATTTAGATGATAATAAAACCAACAGCAATAATTTAATTTAGAAAGAATACTTTAGCTGATTTTAAAGAAGACAATTTAGCTAAGGTTACGTGGAACCAAGCCAGAACAAACGAAGGAACGAACGCTTTATGTTCCTTTAACTTACACGACGATTAGGCTACGTTTGTTCTTTCAAGCCTCAAAACAATTGGCGCAAGACAATTTGACTATGTTCATCTAACATTAGTCAATTCAAATAATACAAACAATTCGGCTACGTTCACCCAACGAGCCTCGGTACGATGCCTTAACTAGGAAATACTCGTCGATGACCTAGCTCAGTAAAACATTTATAAATGAATTAACATACGTAAACATTTAACAACATATTCTAGGAAATACACCTGAAGTCCCAAAACGTCGCTAACTACCTTTGCAGAGACCAAAACCGCAAAGCTTTAAGGAAAAAATGTATAAATACCCAAGTGGGTTAACATTTCGAATAAGGCCGATAATCCGACAAAAAACGTTATCTTCATTAAAGACCAAAACAGTTATCTTTTTCGTCAAAACTTAGTCCGACAAATTGTGACGACAATTAGCTTTAATCAAGCAGCATAATCAGCGCACTATGACTGACCACAAGCTAAAAACAAATAAGCTTGATTTGTCCTTATTTACAAATCCTGAACAAAGTGTTCACCTCAATAATTCTACTGACAAAGCAGACCGGGTTCCAAGCAAAACGAATTATGTTAAGCATTAGAAAATCAAAAGCTTAAAGAATATCAGAAACAAATTAATTTGCAGAAAAGGCATGAAATCAGTCACTAAAACGAGAAAATCATAAAAGTCAATCATTTGCACAAAGCAACAAAAACATATGCAAAACGCAAAATAACTATAAGTACCTTATGACCGCTGTAAGACGTTTAGAAACCACACAGATCCAAAAGGCGACAATAACGTCTGGTACCAAAGGCAGGTAAAATAAAAGCTTTCCAAAAAACTACAAATCGTGAACATCACATTTAAACTCTATCTTTCAAAACAGGTGAGCACAACTTTTATATCATATAAACTAAAAACGACCCAACCTTCTCTCAGACCCAGCAATCTAACTAACCAGAAAAAGGTTGACACAAACTTATATATGTGTTACTATCAAAACTCGGTCTTGCGTCATAATCCCGATCTCATGAGAAAAAATACGCAAACAATATTTACAAACGAAACACAGTTTACCAATAATATTCAAACCCATATCAAAACTCGGCACGCTTTTGCCACTTGCCAAAAAGATGCGTCGGGTTGGCCAATGAGGTGATGATACGTCTCGTCAGTCAAAATCAATAAAACCAAACAAAAGAAAACGATAGAAAGGAGAAGCAACATGCAGTGGGGAGGAAAAAGATTACAGATAAACGGAGGACACTTTACACACTAAGAAAGTACATGATATCACAAATAACACAGACTCTCTCTCTCTCTATAAATCAATAGCCCATAAATAATTTCAAAACTTATCTAATTATATCTTGGTCACACATGACTCATAGGCATGCACACCATTGTTTGATACAATGCTCCTAAATATTTGAAGCTATGCACAATGTTGAGGGATCGGCCTTAAACTTTGATGTCCGTGTTGATGCCATTGGTGTTGTTGGTCATCATTTTGTTCTTCTCTGCACTTATTTTTATTCCATAGGCTCTGGAGGTGGTGTCAAGCCAATGTACCAGCTGTTCAAGTCCTTGTTCCTCTCCAGCCAATCCATCAATTTCATCCGCAAAACGAAGGTTGGAGATTGCTTTACCCCCTATGCTGACTGTGCCTTCGTGATCTGCAATGATGCGCTCTTGGAAGATGTTGAAGAGTGTTGGAGAGAGTAGGCATCCCTGACGCACAGCGATTGTTGTTCTGAACCTTTTTCCGATGGCGCTGTTGTGGAGGACTGCACTGGTAGCCTTGTCATACAGGCTTGAGTGCAGTCTGCACAAATACACCCAGCAAGTACGGTCGCCCAGAATTGTGTTCTGTGATCTGAGGGTCAGACGATGTGCCCAAATGTTGCAATTGGGCGACTCGGGCGGTTTGAGTAACATCCTGTATTGGTCAGCTCCTGAGTTGGAAAAGCGGTTTATTAGAACGATTATATCAAATATATAGATACACGCTAAAAAATGACCAGGCTCTTTGCAGTGCTGTTATGGCAACATGAAAACAGTAATATTTTAGTGTTGTATGTATACGTTTAAATGAGATATAACGGACACTGTCACGCCTCTTGACAACAGCTGCAGACAGAACAAAGAAGGTATAAAGTTGCGCGTCAGCGGTCTTCGTGTTTTCCCCCAAACGGATTGAAAGGTTGAGGGATTGATAGAAATTGAAAATAAACAAACAATACCTTTGAATAAATTATAATATCCTCCCCAACCGCTTCACTATCACACACCCACACCCCTCTCCATCCCACCACCTCCTCCCCATTTTTGGTCATTCCTTTCTCGACTTTCTCTCACCCTCATTGTATTAGCCTATGTGTGTATCTTCCCTCTCTGCATGTCTCATTCCCGCTATCTTTCCTTGCCTGTCTGTCTGTCGGTCTGTCTGTCTATCTCTCAGTGTGTGTGTGTGCGTTATGTGTGTGCGCGCGCGCGTGTGTGCGTTATGCATGTGCGCGTGTGTGTGCGTGGATGTGTGTGCGGGTGTGTGTGTGTGGGTGTGTGTGTGTGTGTGCATGCGCGCGCCTGGGGTTCTCTATGATTGCACTGTCGCTCAGAATTTGATGTATAATGGTTGGGGAAACTAGATTAGTAGGTCTACTATAAAGTAGGCCACTGATTACCAAACGTAAGAAAAACGATTTATGTGTCAACACGCAGCTTTGCTAGGCCACATTTGTGCGCTATAGGTGAAACGCAGAAGCGAAATAATGCACAACAAAAATGACACCGAAGGGAAGTAACATGCGAAGGCTTGCACCGTGGTAGTCACCCTTTGGTACAAGGGCATTACACGATCTGGGTTCTCGTATAGCGCAGTGGTTAGTGACAGCATTCCAAATCGTGTAATGTAATGGCCCTGTGCCTTTGGCAAGTAGGCTAATCTTACGGTTTTGTCAACAGTGTTGTAAATTGTCAGAATTTATTCCAGGGTCAAATCTTATTCGTGATGTTTACAAACCATGTTTGTAGAGCACAATAGTCAGATCATAGTGCGGCATTTGACGTCATTGATCACGGCACACTGATGGGTCGCTGGCAGCTGGAGATGGGTGGTATGTGACCTACGCTGAAATGGTTCAGTCGTATCTCTCTGACCGTTCCAGTATGTTTCTGTAGGTCAAGCATCTTCGGTACAGATCCCATTGCTTTGTGGAGTTTCGCAGGGCTCAGTGTTGGGACCGCTTTTGTTTTTACTATACACATCAGCCACGTTAACTTATTGAAAAATACAATCGGCATCGCAAGTTATTCTCCGATGACACTGAACTGTACAAGCATGACCGTCCTGATCATGTGTCCGCTTTTTATCTCGAAATTGGCTGAACCAATTGAATAACTGTTGGCTTGCAGATAGTTCAAGGAGAGGTCAATCGGCTTTTGTTTTGCTTTTGTAGGATAAAACTGAGACAGAACAGGTCCACGAAAACTTGAACTTTAGAAAATGCATTTTCCCCAAGCTGTGTTAGTGAGTGTCTAAAAATTATATTTAATTGGCTTGCATCTTCTGTCCTTTTTATCTTTTAAAATAGTTTTTTTAAAATTGTTTTATTTCTATGTGTGCACCGCATTACCTGATTTTTTTCCCTGTTTTTGCTCGCTTCGTTGTAATTTTTAGTGTTGTACGTCATTTTTGTTGTAGTCGTGATGCATCAATGCCATGGATGATGTTTCTTACTTTAAAGTTTGACAGGGGAATTGTAATTACCGTAGCACTGAGAAAATAAGGAAAATAAGCGTACACAATGTTCGCTTACACTTTTATTAGTTTTTGGAGCGGTAAATTTCGGAAACTACTGCTTTTGGCTTTGGGCGACCAGCGTCTGTCCGTCCGGAGATGACATTTTACGCACTTTCTCTGAAACTAATGGACGGTTTTCTTGGACACATGGTATTTAATTAGTTAGTTAGTGTGTGTGCGTGTGTGTTTGTGTGTGTGTGCGTGATAGAGAGAGAGGGGAAGAGAGAGAGAGAGAGCACGCGATGGAACTGTGCACCGGTTAGGGTTCAGCACTTGTTTATTTAAATTTATTATTTTATTTTATTTTGTAGTGGTTTTTGTTTCATTTTATTTTATTTCTTTTAATTTCATGTTTATAAAGTTTTCAAAAAATTCTTTTATTTTATTGTGGTTTTATGTAATTTAATTTTAGTTTCATTTTTTTAATTGTTTATAATATTTGATGAAATTATTGTTTATTTTCATTCTTGTATTTACTTTTCCTTTAATTTCCTTTGTTTTATTTTCCTTCTGTTTTTTAAAAAAAATATTATTTCTGTGTCATTATTAAATGGCTTTTAAGGTATACGGAGATGTTAAATTTTGTTTGCTTTCTTTTGCTTTATAATGTTGTGTATTACCTGTGGGTCCGGATGAATGGGTGAGAAATGCGCTTTTGGAAAGACATTTTGTCTGATTTTCCGTTATATAAGTAAATTATTAAAATTAAATGTTTTAAATTATTATTATTATTATTATTATTATTATTATTATTATTATTATTATTATTATTATTATTATTATTATTATTAGTCGTAGAAGCAGTAGTAGTAGCTGCAGCAGCAGCAGCAGCAGCAAACAGAGAGCGAGTGCAGCTTGGAGAAGATTATCAAATCTCTGCCTATTTAAATGTTAGTGAGGTAGGAAAAGCGTCATACACTCTGTTTGACCTCACGGAGGAGGATAACGTTACATCCACCTGCGTGATGTCGGGTCGTGTCTCAGAGTCTGCATGTAGAGGTCGTGACTCCATGAACCGAATAGCCAACCACAGGCATGGACTCTCCTTCACATGACAACATTAATTGATCAGCCCATGACACGTACAAAAGGGGACTTTGTACTTTGTTATCACTGAAAGTAAGCTGCTTAATAATAATAATAATAATAATAATAATAATAATAATAATAATAATAATAATAATAATAATAATAATAATAATAATAATAATTACAGAAGCGGGAATAAAAATAAATTTTTAGTTTTGAAAATTAAAGATTGACTGCATCCAATGCCTTCATTGAAGGTGTTACACGGATATTTTATCAATAATGGATTCAGCCCCGATGCTTGAATCTTGATAAGTGTAATTCGAATTCGTTTATCCACGCAGCCTGTTCTCTCAGCAACAAGGCAAACGTCGTCGTATAAAGTTTTCCAACTTTATTCAGCAAACTTCAACATCTGCATATAGGATCGCTTTCCGAAAATCACTACGAAAATCATCGTCACAAGCAGACAGTGCATTGCATATATAGCCTCTCTGCGACCAATAACAATTCGAACATTCCAGCATGACCCAAAAACACCCCATCAAGATACAAGTCATCACCGGAACTATGCAATGCCTTACGTCATGTAATGTTTAGATTCGGCCAGCTTTTACCCATAAGGTCTAGAAGCTTCTATCGATAATAAAGAAGTAATGTCAAAAAATTCACAACAACATCGACCGACAAAAATTATCAACATTATACAAAGCCTCTTCTAGAGACAGCGCAAAATCAAATCAAAAGTAAATACACGCTATTGTTTCATGCTTTGCAATCCCCCGTGGGGGTGCCGGGGGTTTCGGTATAAATAGTATCCCCATTTTCTCGAAATGTTGTGCTTTAAATTCCCACTGTCGCTGTCTTTCTCCTTTGTTCTTTCTCATTCCTACTCTGTTCTATCAATCTACTATACTATCTTCTTCCTCGGTAGACCTGTCACCTAATTTTTTTCTTAAAAACTCTTCCGGGACAAAACTCCTCGTTTATGTGTGGGGTCTGTTGGATCAGCTTTGTGCCAAAATGGTCACTGGGGCTTCCTATGATGTTATTATTTTGCAATGTACGCATTTTATATGTATGTGTTCTGTTGATATTTTATAATGATGTTTATATTCAATTTATTTTTTTGTAAACAGGGGTTTGATAAATTAGAGTATAGCCTAAGCGTCCCCTGCTTGAGATGTCTTTGTTGTAAAGTGACCGGCTGGTGGAGTGCATTCAGTGTTATCACTAGGGTTGTTTCGGCAGATCTTTTATGCGGATCAGGAGTGAGTCCTCTTTCAGCGAAGTTGTGGTCTTTATTTTGTGGTCCTGATTCGACTCTTTGCAGTCCGCTGGACCCAGTAAGCAATGAATAAGTAACATGCTTTGCAAAACCAACATCTATCGTGCGCGTCTCAATCATAACACAAGGGAGGGAGGAAACTGGAGTACCGGAAGAAAACCCTCGTGTCTTGAAAAGTCTCGTACCTAAGTCAGGTAAGTTGGTCCCAGGCGGGGTTCGACCCCTCGACCTTCGGCCTTAAAATCCTGCTCACTACCAAATGAGCTACAGGACACCCAGTTATAATAATAATAATAATAATAATAATAATAATAATAATAATAATAATAATAATAATAATAATAATAATAATAATGAATAACATTTATATAACGCAAAACTCACAGAGACTCATTGCGCATACACACGCATTCACTCACAGTATACAAAAGGATTGTATGGAGGTACATCTACCAACAACGAAACACAAATATTGTTATGTTACACATAAGACTCCCTATAAGATGAAAGAGGGGTAGTTACGCACGCTCGCGTTAATATTTTTGTTTTTGTAATTGTCAGTTTTGGTTTGGTATGCAGGTACTTGAGAGCATTGGCCATCCTTCAGTAGCAGTCTGGTTGTCGGTCAGTCCGTCGGTCCGTCGCTCCGAATTTAACTGTTTTAGGTTAAAACACACTTTTTACATTACTTCCAGATTGACTGAACCGACACTGCTCATGTTTACCTCGCAGATACTTTTAACTTGAACTACTACGAAAGATTTTACATCATTCCTATTTGAACGTTCTTAAAGGCCAAGATCACTGTGCTTCATCATTTTCGAAAAATAAATAAAGAAAAAGATTTTTTCTGCATCTAAAAATTGCGTCAGCCGTTTTGGATAATTTTTGGGTTTGAGGATAGTGCAGATCGTGGCCTATCATTCCTTGTTTCCTTTTGCTTTTGTTAGGAGAAAGCCGAGCCACAACGGCGCCAAGGCAAGAAAAATGCGTATTATTTGGCTCTGGGTGTGAATGTCTAGAAATGCATTTAAATGGCTTGTCATTTGAAACATTTAGATAGATATATATTTTTATATACTATTTTTTCATGTTATTTTTTTTGCCTGTGGTTTGGTGCAGATTCTTCATCTAAATAGTTTTGCATTTTTTATTATTCCTTGCTACCGACATTGACGTCGTTTACTTCCACCTCATAGGGATAGGAAAGGGGGAGGGGGTTGAGAATAATTTCAAAGACAAGCGTTTACAGCTATGATGTTGTTTTTACGATTGACAGGAAGACGAAGGCGGAGGAAAGATGTATAAAGAAGACGGGGATAGTGGGCGGGTAGGGGGTGGGTGGGTAGTCAGGTGGGAAGGACGCATGAGGAGAAGGAGGAAAGGGTGGGAGGAAGGCAAACGGAGGGAGGGAGGAGATAGGGATGGAGAGAGTGGAGTGGGAGAGAGAGGTGGAGACAGAGTGATGAGAGAGAGAGAGAGAGAGAGAGAGAGAGAGAGAGAGAGAGAGAGAGAGAGAGAGAGAGAGAGAGAGAGAGAGAGAAAGATAGAGAATGATGAGGTAGAGAGAGAGAGAGAGAGAGAGAGAGAGAGAGAGAGAGAGAGAGAGAGAGAGAGAGATACAGAACGATAAGGTATAGGGAATGAGAAAGGGAGGGAGGGAGAGACAGATAAACAGACAGCGAGACAGGGACAGACAGAAAGAGACAGAGGCAAAGAGACAGAAAAAACTGACAAGAGAGAAGAAGAGAGACAAAGAGTGATGAGGTAGACCGAGGGAGAGAAGAGAGAGGGAGAGAGAGACAGAGATGAAGAGTGAGAGAGAGGGAGAGAGAGAGAGATGAAGAGTGAGGGAGAGAAGGTAGAGAGAGAGAGAGAGAGAGGACAAACAGAGGAAGTGAGGGAGAGAATGAGAGAGAGAAAGAGAGAGTGATGAGATATAGGGATCGAGAGAGACAGAGAGAGAGAGAGTGAGAGAGAGTGAGGAAGAGAGATACAGAATGATGAGGTTTAGGGAACGAGAAAGGGAGGGGGGAAGAGACAGATAAACAGACAGAGCAAGACAGAGACAGACAGAAAGAGACAGAGGCAAAGGTAATAAAAAGGTCACATATAAAAATTGGATTAGGAATAAAACATTTGACAATTTTACAATCATGAAACATGCTAAAATACATTGCAACAGAATTATTGCCAGTGCTAAGAAACATTATTGGTCAGAATTCTGCATGTCAGAAATAACCGAGTCAAAAGATATGTATAAGGTTTGGAGAAAAGTTAAAGAGATGAAAAATGGATTTAATCTACAGTGTTATCCTGTTAAATTGCAAGACAATATTTTCCCCTCATCTGAGGATAAAGCAGAAGCATTTGCAAAACATTTCTCAGTAAATTCATTGTCCAATAGTCTTGATTTACTTACACAAATTTTTAGAAAAGAAGAAGAAATTAAAGCAGAATATGAAGATCCTATACCAGATAATTTGCATTATTTAAATGCTCCTATTAATTTTGAAGAGTTTTTAGAAACTTTACAATCTTTTTCATCAAACAAAACTGCTGTTGGTCTAGATGGTATCTCTTATCAATTACTGAATCACTTGCCAGCTACAGGGGAAAAAAAAGCTACATTCATTATGCCAAAGATGTTGGCAAAGTGGAATTCTCCCTACTATCTGGAAGACGTCTGTAGTTATTCCAGTACATAAGCAAGGTAAGTCTCGTGCATCAGTAAATAATTATAGACCGATTGCATTGACGTCTCAAGTTGGAAAATTATTAGAAAAAATAATTTTAAATAGGTTAACTCAATTTTGTGAAAAAAATAAAATAATCCCTACAAGTCAAGCAGGGTTTAGAAAGGGTCGGTGTACAGCTGACCATCTTGTCAAATTAACCAGTCATGTTAAGAAACAGTTTGCTCATAGAAAAAGTATTCTTGCTGCTTTCTTTGATATCAAAAAGGCATATGACAGTGTTTGGCATGCTAGACTGCTTTATAAATTAAAACATATTGGAATAAGTGGTCATATGTATCATTACATACACAATTATTTAAGTGGCAGATCTATATGCACAAGAGTGGGGAATGCTTATTCATCTTTTTATAACATCGATATGGGAATACCTCAGGGGTCTATTCTTGCCCCTTTATTGTTTTCAATCCTCATTCATGATCTCCCCACATTTATTTCTAAATCAGCAAATGTAGTTCAGTATGCGGATGACATTGCTATGTGGATTAATACGTCTCTCAGAAAGCATACTAAACAGAGAGTTGTAATGTATGTACAGAAACTTTTCCAAGAAGAACTAAATAATCTTTCTATGTTTTTGAAAGATAACGGTCTGGAACTGTCTACTGATAAAACGTATTTGATGCTTTTCAATAATGGAAATAATCCTAAATTATTACCAGTTTTGAAAATAAATTGTGAAGTTCTTGCTTACAAGCAGCAGGTAAAATTTCTCGGAGTTTACATAACACCTAAGTTGAACTGGAAGTTACATATTGAGCATTTAATAACAAAAGCAAGAAAAACCTTGAATTTACTGAAAATTATTAATATGCAAATATGGGGTCAAAACACTAAATCCCTATTACATTTAGCCATATCACTAGTTCGATCAAAGCTTAGTTTTGGTCAGGAAGCATATTTTTCAGATTATTAAATAAATTACAAAGTATTGACAGTAGGGCTATTAAAATTGCATTAGGAGTTCCAGTTCATGCTAATACTCTACGAATATACCAAGAAGCTGGAATATTATCATTAAATCAACAACGTCAACTGGCTACTTCCAAATATGTGTTAAGATGTTTATTTGTTCCAAATTCGGTGTATGATGAAATATATATTGACGCTCAACAAGATTATCCCAAAAGAACAAAAAATATGAAGTAATTGCAGCCAATTAGAAACTATACAAAAGACCTTTTTGCTAAGTGTGATTTCATTGTGTGATTTCTAGAGGAATAAATATTGATTTCTGTTGGGTGCCATCACATTACGGAATTCATTGGAATGAGGTATGTGACAGATTAGCTAAGGAGGGAGCACAAAGGTCATCAGATTCTATAATTATAACAAATTTGAATATGTGTAATCATGAAATGTTTTCCTTACTAGAAAAGGAACTTTATCATGATAATAACATTAAAAATAAAAATCTCTACTGAATTGTTCAAGACCACTTTCTAAATTAATATATAAATTAAGAATGAACGCATGGAACACTAAATACTCAGCTGATGTTAAATGTATATGTAATACAAGTCTATCAGTACATCACCTTCTCTTTGAATGCTCAGTTTTAACAGACATATTCAAAGTAAATGGACATAGCATAACTGAATATGGACATTCTGTAGACATGGTTCTATATCATCCAAATGTTACAGACATTGTGAAAGTTATTGTTGGTAGACTCTTATAGCGTGTTTGTTTTGAAATTATGTTTTGAAATAATTACAGTGATTTGAAAGTTACATTTTCAATGTCTAATATCACCTAAATGTGTCATCAAAATGTTACAGACGTCGTAAAAGTTATTGCTAAAACCCCTTTTGGTAGACTCTTATATACTGTTTGTTTTGAAATTATCTTTTGAAATAGTTAAAGTGTTTTAAAAGTTACATTTTCAATGTCTAATATCACCTAAATGTGTGAACAGACATTAAATTAAAGATTGATTGACAGAGGCAAAGAGACAAAAAAAAACTGACAAGAGAGAAGAAGAGAGACAAAGAGTGATGAGGTAGACCGAGGGAGAGAAGGTACACAGAGAGAGAGAGAGAGAGAGAGAGAGAGAGAGAGAGAGAGAGAGAGAGAGAGACAGACAGACAGACAGACAGACAGACAGACAGACAGACAGAGATGAAGAGTGAGAGAGAGAGGTAGAGAGAGAGAGAGAGAGAGATGAAGAGTGAGAGAGAGAGCGAAGAGAGAGTGGAAGGGAAGAGAGAATAGATGATGCATGAAAAGTAGGTCTACCTAAAAGCAACCTGTGGTTTTATGGTGAAGTAAGGGTGGGGTAGGTGGAAAGAAGAGAATGATCTGATGAGGGATATAAAATAAAAAATTA
>CM072526.1:18443881-18446381 GCA_036898135.1 Oncomelania hupensis | reverse complement strand
GAGCATGTCGGAGTTGCATCGGTAGTGAGTTCCAGGCAGTTGCAGCAGAGAAAGAGAAAGATCGTTCACCATAGGTCTTTGAGTGAACACGGGGGATAGAAAGCAGTCTTGTATCAGAAGCAGAGCGGAGTTGTCTTGCAGGAGAGTAGACAGAGAGAAAGTCAGTAAAGTATGAAGGGGCATCATGATAATGATGATGACGATGATGATTATGATGATGATGATGATGATGATGATGATGATGATGATGATGATGATGATGATGATGATGATGATGATGATGATGATGAAGGAGAAGAAGTAAGGAGAAGTAAGAAGAGGAAGAGAAGAAGAAGAAGGAGGATGAGGAGGGAGAAGAGGGAAGAAGAAAAAAAAAAGAAGAAGAAGAAGAAGAAGAAGATGATGATGATGATGATGATGATGATGATGATGATGATGATGATGATGATGATGATGATGATGATGATGATGATGATGAAGAGAAGGGTTAGGAAGTGAGGGGTAAATAGGTTTGAAAGGGGGGGGGGGGTTAGAGTTACACGAGAGCTCTGAAGTCCGTTAGCACATTTTTTTGACTGAGGGATAGACATATATTAATGACTGACAGAAGAAGCCAAATAAAGGTGAGTGTGTGAGTGTATGTTTGTGAGGTTTGGGGTGGGGTGGGGAGAGAGGATGAGTGATTGGAAAGGTGGAGGGGGGGGAGGAAGAAGAACTAGACCTTAAGGGAGGTCATGAGATAGGACCCCTTGACAACAGCAAACAGTGGGGGACCATTTCATGATCTTATGACGTTAGGACCTTCGTTTCGTCAACTTTTCTATCACAGTTCAGCCACTTGCGGTAACGAACGGACGGAGTGTTCCCTCTTCTGCTGTTCCCAAGCTAGGCTAGTTTAGGCTAGGGTTTCTGTACAAGGCTGTTCCGTCCTGCACCGTGCAAGTTAAAAGCACACAGCTGTGTAGAAGGAAGCTGAACTTTAATAAAATATACAGTCAAGCGTTTCCTGCTTTGGTTTACTGAACTCGACTTGTTGCGTTTTTAGGAGAAGAAAAGAAAAGAATAATTATTGTGGACTTTTACTTTTGTTTGCTGTTGAGGTAAGCGACCATTCAATGTATGTATTCTTCTTGTTCTTTTTTATGTTTATTCCTTTGCTAATAGATCATAATAGACGTTTGTTTGTGTTTTAATATGAAATTTTATTAAAAGCTGTTGTTTGATTGGTTAAGGTTGGTAAAGGTAGTCCCATAGCCTTGTGGCCGTAGGGGAGCGTGATGTTGGAGATCACACTTATCTTGGGCCAGCGTAATGAGGGTGATGCCCATCTCGCTCCTTCGCTGATTTACCTTCCCCACCCTTAAGAGAGTAGGTACTCAGTCACAGTTGAGTCAACTGGGGGGCGTTGTTATTGGTCGCTTCACGTTTTGCGGTCACCCATCCAAGTGCTAACCGCACTGGACGGTGCTTAACTTGCGACACAGTAGCGAGTGCTCCAACCACTGCGCTATCCGACACCCCGAGTTAAGATTAATATTAAATTCCAAACCCGTTCGCAGGTACCGGAACAGAGCCTACATGTATGTTCCGGGCAAAGGTTTGTTGGCACGATCAGGGCCAATTTGTGCATTATCTATTGAGAACTCACCCTGACCCCCACCCCCCACTCCCCCCCAAAAAAAAGAAGAAAAAGAAAACAAACAAACACACACATAGAGTCGGACAATATCACGCAAACACACACACAGATATACACACACAGAGGCGGACAATCTCACACGCACACACATACACACACTCACACACACACATATTTCGAATATATAAAAATATTTTTTTTTTATAATTTCTTTGATCGCTCTCTACTTCAGTGTATTTGCATAATAGTTTCCGCTAATCAGTTATATTACATTGTAACATTTAATTATTTTCCTATATTTGAATTCAGCTGCGACCAAATCCAGCGACTAAAATCCTGGTAGCAATCATAATAATAATAATAATAATAATAATAATAATAATAATAATAATAATAATGTGTTTAAGGTCATTTTATTTGCTAACTGTAACACAAAATAATATGATCACGGAAGAGTTTATTAATCCAGCTTATCGTAATGAAAGCTCTCCAGTTATTATTATTATTATTATTAGTAGTAGTAGTAGTAGTAGTAGTAGTAGTAGTAGTAGTAGTAGTAGTAGTAGTAGTAGTAGTAGTAGTAGTAGTAGTAGTATAGTATAGTAGTTTGTTTTCGTAGTTCGATCAAGTATTCCGACTGACTTAAAATATTTTTTGACCAATCAAAAAAGAAAAAGTCTGCAAGCCTATTGACTCTTCCTCTAATCCCTCAACTACCCCACCCACCTTCCTACCTCTATCACCCCTCTCCCGCCCTTTCCCCTCCAAATCTACCTGAAAACCGATTATGAAGCTATCCAGCCCTTAATGTGTTTGTAAAGATTTGTCTCGCTTGGGTTTTGTAAACTCTTAAAAGGTCCT
>CM072526.1:18408881-18441381 GCA_036898135.1 Oncomelania hupensis | reverse complement strand
GTAGGTGCAGTTGTTGTTTTAAAAGCACACACACATGTTCGTACACACACACACACACACGTCACTTTATATTTGTATATTTGCAAGGTGGGGGAAGGAGAGAGAGATAGGAATGTGGAGGGATGGGGGGGGGGATGGAAGTACAATTATAGGATGCACTGAGCATACAATACTTAAGTACATGTGTTAATGATTGATAAGTCTGGATTCATTCAACTATGAGGATACGACCTGGGATCGAAAGGAAAATTTTAAAACATGTTAATTTTTAATTTAATTGAAATATTTTGATTTATGTTTTGTCTCTTTCATTTTTTAAATTTGATTTTTTTGCAGACACAAGAAGCCATCTTTACTTGCGCGCGAGGTGACGTTATGGTGCGCGAGGGGTACACGTGGACTGAGAGATGCCAAGAGTGCAAGTGCACGCAAGCAGGAATCCAGTGCACTGGAGGTCCCACATGTGCTCTGGAGTACAAACGAGATCAAGAGATGACATGCGCCAAGGTGAAAGACGGCTGTTATTAATTAAACAATGTTTGAATGAGCAGCAGGAGAAAGGAACCGTGTTAGTAAATGACCTTGGCTTAACCTTAACCTTATATAGCGCACGTTTTGGTTATTTAGCGCGCAATAATAATAATAATAATAATAATAATAATAATAATAATAATAATAATAATAATAATACAGGATGCTATGTACGCGCCTTTCCCCAAGGCTCAAAGCGCGGCGATCTATACCAACATACACGCTCACCTGTCTCATTTACCCTCACACACACCAAATACACATACATCACTCAAACAGGTGGTGTAAAGGCAGGGAGACCGCTATTAGAAGACGGAAGAAAATCGAATTTTTATTTTTGAAATTTTTATATTGACTGCATCCTGTACCATTATTGAAGGGAGGGAGGAAACCGGAGTGCCCGGAGAAAACCCTCGGTGACCTCAATAGTCTCGTACCTAAGTCACATACGTTCGCCCCTTGCGGGAATCGAACCCGCGACCTTCGGCATAGGAAACCGGCGACTTATCCACTGCGCCACGAGGCTATAAGGGGCTTACTCCTTTTCTCGGGATCAGCTTTATGAGAATTGTGCCCAGCTGTTCGAAGGCTTTGTTACTTGTTGCTGTTTTCGGCGAAAACGGGGTTACCCCAAAATTGACTTGTTTATCACGTTACACAATGACAAAGTGGGCTTTCGTTGATCAAACCAAACCGCTACAGTTTGAATTTTCCATGTCGGGTCTGACAGGAAGCGCTTTCCCCTGATTAACGGTACATCGAATACCTTACTCGTGTGACCTTTGTTCCTACTTCTGAATGAACAATGAAGCTGAAGTGTGTGTTTAGGTGTCTGGGTTAGGGTACGGTAAGGTCTGTTTTTATTAACCTAAAACGAAAAGAAACTTACGAGCAATTATTTTTACGGGTTCTGTCTCTTGCCAGCTTCGGCAGGTGCTATTTTTAGCTCCAGAATGTTGGCTGACTAGCCAACGGCTGTTGCTATTAATAAGCAACAAAAATTATGGAATTTATTCATGTAAAAAATATTTTGTTGAAAAATTATTTTGTTCATTGGTGCAACACTCACAAAACCAACGCATGACGTCTGTCACAAGTCAGTGCAGAGGCACTGAGGTCATGTGCATAACAAATGAGCTATAGGTTAGGCCGCTGTATGGTGTCTTGTTCTGTCGTCTCTCAGATAGGTTTAACCGGGCAGTACTGAGGAGAACAGTGGACAGAAAGACGTTTTAAGTGCAGACAATAAGCTTAGCGGGATCCGTCCTACGAAAAAATAAAGCTGAAAGGTCGGTGACGTATTCACATTAAGTTTAATTTCTCACAAAGTAGGTGCCAAGGCAGCTTCCAAGATTAAGTTACAGTTCAAAAGTTCACGAGTTCGAACCAGCGGCCTGATACATATGTGGAGGCTGCATATAACAGCCTCAGATCATAACAATGGTCTTAGTTAAAACGTTTTGTGAATGATGATCCAACACCCTCCCACCCTCCACCCAATGTTTTAGTCCCATACATCTTGTTGTTTGAATTGGAATATGTTTTTAAAAGGGTGTTTACTAAAGAGGATGATGATGATGATGATGATGATGATGATGATGATGATGATGATGATGATGATGATGATGATGATGATGATTGTAAAGGGTTCTTGTTGTGTGTCCGAAGGAGTGTATGTATAAACAACACACAAGCACAACAACAGTACACAGTTCACACCAAATGTTTGGTTTCTACTGATTCGCTATTGCTCTTCTGTTCCATGTTACAATCGCCAGCCTACAACCGCTATTCTTCACGTGACTCGTCCTCTATCTTATTATTGGACAATTTCCTAAACATCACGTGACAATAAATAAAAATAGGCCTATAGTAAAACACGTCACATCTCTCTTTTTTTTTCTTTTTTTTTTTTAAAATATTTTATCTAATTATATAGTACACAAATAAAATGAAACATGTAGTAAATCATAATTAAAACACCACTGCATAAAACAGTTGACATGTTTATCAATCTGCATACTTGAAAGTTACAACGTTTCAAAAGCAACTAAAACTATTAAATTTTAAGTCTGGACAGATGCCTACCTACCCTTTTTGCAGTTTTTTTTTCTATGAGGTGTCATAGTCATTCAGATACGTTGGACGTTTGATTGGTCTTCCTCTGGTTGTACATTTAGGTGATTGTGTGACTGTATTGTCAGTGATGGCAGGTGGATGTGTGAGTGCATTGCCAGTAATTAGCTTGCTTTCATTAGATGTCTCTGATCCTTGAGAACTATGTGCTTCAGGGGATTCCTGCACTGTCATCCGTGTATCCAGTGCATGTCCTCTATTGCTGTAATTTTGCTCAGGCTGAAAGTTGCATGTATTTGCATGTGTGTCTACAGCAGCTTTATGTGCTACAGTTTGTTGTGTCTTGCCTATGAAAGGGTAGAAATTGTTTCCGTTCTGTGTTGCTGATCTTTGTTGCGTTTCGTCTTGATCGTTGGTTGTTTCTGTTTTTCTGATGTGTCTTCTGTTGCGTCTGTATTCTTGCCCATTTTCAGTGCGAAGCTTGTAAGACCTTACATCTACCTGGTGTTCGACTTTTGCTTTTACCCACTTATTGTCCATTTTTACTCTGACAGACTGACCTGGTTTGAGAGTCTCTAACTCAGCTGCACCCTTGTTGTAGTACCTAGCCTGGTTGAACTTTCGCTTTATAAGTTTTTCGTGAACATCTTCACAAGCATGTGGCTGTAGTAGTGTTTTTGCGATGGGAATTCTCGTGTTTGTTCTGCGACTGAACAATCTTTGACAAGGGGATGTTTGCATGGTTTCTGAAGGAATGTTCCTTAGTTCCAGTAGCGCAAGAAATGGATCTGTTTTGCTTTCGAACGCCTTCTTCATCATGTTTTTGGCTTGTTTTACCGCATTTTCGGCTTTGCCATTTGACTGTGGATACAGGGGTGAGCTAGTGATATGTTCAAAATGCCAACTTTGTGCAAACTCACGGAACATGTGAGAATTGAAAGGCGGACCATTGTCTGTAATGAGCTTGTCTGGAATGCCATGCCTGGCCAAGTGCGCCTTGATTTTCCTAATGACCTCATCTGCCGTCTTTTTGCAGAGGCGATCCACCTCAAAGAAATCGGAGTAGTAATCCACCAGGACAACGTATGAATTTCCATTGAACTCCATGAGGTCACAGCCAAGCATTTGCCAAGGTCTTTCCGGTATCTCATGTGAAATCATGGGCTCTTTCGGTTGGCTTCTTTGGTAGATCTGACAAGTTTGGCAGCGCTTGACCAGCGTCTCCAAGTCAGTATACATCCGGGGCCAATAGACCACATCTCTGGCCCGTCTTATTGTTGCATCCATCCCCGTGTGCGCTTGATGCAATAAAGCCATCACCTTAGCCCGCATTGCTATTGGCACAACCACTCGCTCTCCCTTGAAAATCACTCCATTTTGCATTGATAACTCCTCTTTGAAAGGAAAATATGCCTGAATGCTGAACGGAACTGCCCGTCTTTCATCTGGCCAGCCTTTTTGAATGTAATGTGCAAGCATCGTCAAATCGCCATCCTGCATTGTCGCTTCCTGCATCTCTACCAAGCGCGCTTCCGAAACAGAAATGTGTGCTGCCATATTGATGCTCTCCACCTCTTTTTCTACCTTAGTCTGGAAAATTTCCTCTTTCTCAAATCGTCCTTTGCCTGTGGAGCCTGGTTTCACTGCTCTGCTTAAAGCATCCGCCAAGAACATTTCTGATCCCTTCTTGTAGACCACTTCATACTCGTATTTCTGAGTCTTCATCAGCATACGCTGCAATCTCTTTGGAGCAGACAACAGGCTCTTTTTGTGAATTGGCAGTAGTGGCTTGTGATCTGTCTCAACAACGACATGTCGTCCATACACATAGCGCTCAAACCTTTCTAATCCGAACACAATTGCCAGCATCTCCTTTTCAATCTGTGCATAATTTCTCTCCGTTTCCGTCAGTGCCCTCGACGCATACTGCACAGGTTGTCCGTCTGCCAACAAACACGCGCCAAGACCAAACTCCGACGCATCGCACTGGACTTTGATATCAGCCTCTGGATCAAAATATCGCAACACTGGTGGTTCAGAGAGAATGCGCTTGATGTCTTCGAGAGCCTTCCCGTGAACATCATTGTCCCACCGAAAATGGCTGGTCTTTTTCACAAGCTGCCGCAATGGGGTAGCTACCTCTGACAGGTGCGGACAAAACTTCTGTAGATATCCCACCATGCCAAGTATTCTCTGTACACCTGCTTTGTCCTCCGGTGGCTGCATCGCTTTGACAGCATCCACTTTCTTGGGGTCTGCTTTCAGCCCATCTCTTGAAATGATGTGCCCCAAGTACACAATCTCAGTTTTCTTGTACTCAATTTTGTCCGAGTTCAAATTAATACCCTTGGATTGACATCTTTTCAGCAACTCTTGCAAGTTCCGGTCATGGTCCTCAGACGCTTCTGCGTCATTGTTGCCTTTGCCCCAGACAATTATGTCATCGTGCACCGCGAACATGCCTGTTAAACCCTGCAACGCTGCATCCATGCGCCTCTGAAACTCCTCAGGCGCCACTGATACCCCAAACGGCATCCGAGTCCATCTGTACTTTCCGAATGGAGTTTCAAAAGTAGTCAGGTAGCTGCTCTCTTCATCCAACTTCACATGCCAAAATCCGTTTCTCGCGTCCAGATGAGTGAAAAATCTGGCCCCTTTCAGCTCCTCAAGAACATCATCAATTGTGCGCATAGGATAATCATTGCGTTTTAATGCTTTGTTGAGCGGTTTTGGATCAATGCACAATCGCACAGTGCCATTCGGTTTCATTGTAACAACCAGACTGCTAATCCAACTAGTAGGTGTATCGACAGGAGTAATCACTCCTAACTTCAGCAAGCGCTCCAGCTCTGCTTTCACCTTTTCACGTACCGGCGGAGGCCACCTGCGACATGGGAGCTTCACGGGTGAAACCGTTGGATCCAACTCAAAATGAAGCTCACCCTCCAATTCACCCAACTCGCCTTGAAAAACAGTGCGACCTTGTTCCATCTGCTCACACACAGAAACAGCTGCAATGTTTTCTTTCCTGACCGTTACCAACTCCATGTACTGCACCGCTCGACAGCTTAGGATTGAGCGCAATCTGCCATCCACAATCATGAATCTAACTTTGTAGGTCTTTTGTGTTTTAGGGTTAAGTACCGACAAAATTATCTCACCCCGTGGTGCGATTACAGATTTGTTGTACATGATCAGACGTCTGTCGCTTTTTTTAAGTTTCTTTAGCCTTGCGTCTCCTGTGACTGCAATGTATGTGTCGGTGGACATGCTGTTGACTGTTGCACCTGTGTCTAGCTGAAAAGAAACCGTAGTGCCTTCTATTACCATCTGTGCATGAATAGATCTGTCATCATTTGCAATTATCATCGAAACATGTGCTTGCTTCATGTCATCATCATCATCATCATCACCTTCATCATCATCATCACCCTCATCCTGTTCATCAACTGACAACGCATAGTCTTGTTCATCATCACTGCCACAATCTGCCATCTTGTGTGTATGCACTCCTGCAAAAGAAGCAACATAATCAATATTGTCAGATTTAGATCCAATTTGCATCCCAACACTGGCACAGTCACCGATTTCATGCAAGGACAGTTTTTGTCTGCATACTTCAACGAAATGGTTCAGTTTTCCACATTGTCTACACTTGTGTCCGCTGGCAGGGCAATTTCGCCATCCCTTTGCGTGGAAACGCCCACAATAACCACAACTGTGTGACTGCATCGTTTGCTGGTTACCTCGTGGTCGTTGATCCAGCTGCGGCTGCTGTGCCTTCATTTGCTGCTGCTGTTGTCTCACCTGCTGCTGTTGTCTCATCATCGATTGCTGCATTCGCTGCGGGTGTGTTGCTCTGTTTTGAATCTTTGAGTAGTGAATTTCATCCGCTGAAGAGCTCATTCCCTTCAATTGCGCAAGCGTTGAATCGTGAATCTTGCATATATCAATGCATTTAGCAAGATTCAGGTCTACTTCTTCCAGGAGCTTTCGCCGTAGATCATCAGAGGAGATCCCCGCCACTATTCTGTCCCGAATGAGGCGATCTTCCATCGTTCCGAAATGACAGTTTTTTGCCAAATGACGTAATGACGTCATATATTGTTCTAGAGTCTCATGTTCTTCCCGCCTACGGGCATTGAATCGGTAGGATTCATAGGCTTCGTTAGTGCGTCGGACGAAATAATCGTTGAACTTTTGCAGCACTTTGTTGATGTCTTCATGCTCTCCAGGTTCGGCAAACTGGAAAGCATCATGAAGTTCAGCGGCCTCTTCACCCGCAACTGCGAGAAAGACGGCTGTTCGGAACTGCGGGCTCTCTTCACTGAGACGCGTTGCCACTTCGTAGTTTCGCCACTGGCGTTCAAATCTTTTCCATGCTTGTTCCAAATTTTCTCTGGATGCTGTTTCCGACAGTTTGAGTTTCGTAGGGGCTGGAATGCCCGTCGCAGTAAATTTCCGTTGACGATCGCCATTCAGATTCGGTGCGACGTTCTGTTCAGCGTGTGCTTCTTGCTCTTGCTGATCCCCACTTCTAGACGCCATGTAAAGGGTTCTTGTTGTGTGTCCGAAGGAGTGTATGTATAAACAACACACAAGCACAACAACAGTACACAGTTCACACCAAATGTTTGGTTTCTACTGATTCGCTATTGCTCTTCTGTTCCATGTTACAATCGCCAGCCCACAACCGCTATTCTTCACGTGATTCGTCCTCTATCTTATTATTGGACAATTTCCTAAACATCACGTGACAATAAATAAAAATAGGCCTATAGTAAAACACGTCACAATGATGATGATGATGATGATGATGATGATGATGATGATGATGATGATGATGATGATGATGATGATGATGATCATAAGTCCCAGTACTGGTTTGGTGGAAAAAAACAATTTTTAAGGTTTTTCTATTTTTTCACACGCACAAAATGAATTGTTGTCCATCGCAGTTTTCCGCTGACCAATGTTGCTGCGAGATCGAAGGTTGTATAACGGCCGACGGCACCAAAGTACCCGTTGGCGGGGCGATGCCTTTGGACCCTACCCGTCCTTGCGAGACGTGCACGTGCAATGGAGCTAACCGCACTAGCTGTCTGATCAAGACGTGTTGGCCCTACCAATGTGTGGACATGGTTGCGCCCAAAACCGGAGAATGCTGCCCCACCTGCCCTAACGGTTAGTTTGATTAATTAGTTAGTTGATTAATTAGCTAGCTAGTTAGTTGGTGTGTTGGGTGGTAGGTTGGCTGGCTGGATTATTGGGGGTTCTTTGGGGGCTGGATAATTGGTTCGACAGCTGTAGTCAAATGGTAATCCCAGAGTTGGTTAACCATGGCTAATGATTGATGATTGGTGATGATGATGATGATGATGATGATGATGATGATGAGGAGGAGGAGGAGGATAATGATGATGATGACGAAGCTGATGCTGATGCTGATGATGACGACGACATCGGCGACGACGACGACGTTGACGACGCTGCTGCTTTCTGCTACTGCTGCTGCTGCTGATAATGGTGATGATGATGAGGAGGACGATGGCGATGACGACGATAATGATGATGATGATGATGATGATGATGATGATGATGATGATGATGATGATGATGATGATGATGATGATGATGGTGATGATGATGATGATGATGGTTGCTACTAACAATGTTGGGAATAACAACACTGCTACACGACGATATTATTGATGAAATTGATGCCCATAATGCATTTAGCTACAGAAAAGGGTTGGTGTTTATGCTTATATGCCTCTAACAATCCATTCAGTCATCCTGCAACTTGTTCATTTAGTCATGTATTATTACAATTTATTCATTTCTCAAGATTAGCTTAAATCGTCCATTCTTACATAAATCTAGCAAGCCTGTATGCGCTTCGATAAGAGCGATTGTGTTTCTTTGGGTTTATTTATTTATTATATATTATTTTTGTTGTGTTTATTCGTTTGTGACCTATTAGTTTGTATTTATTCATTCATCAATGTATTCTTTCCTGTCATTCATCTATTCGCTCATGTGTTGATCAGTTCAAATATATTTCTTCAGGCAAATCTTGCTTTTTGCCCTACAACGAGTACACCCGCCTCTCTCAAAAAGAGCGACAAAGTTTTCCGCCTATCCGAGAGTTCTCTCCCGTCACCATGCGACAAGGCATGCCTGATGAAGTCACGTGTGTCTGTGAGGTAAGTTGACACCAAGGGGCATTACCCAAGTAAAGTGGGTTCTCTATAGCCAAGTGGTAGTATGACACATTGGACTGCAACCGCTGTGTTATCGAGGATCCAATTTGCATGGTTTATGCCCTTGTGGTTGACACGGCGGTAATAATATTACATTACATTACATTATTATTGCTTTAGGTCCAGCGGACTCTTACGAGCCAAATCGGTAATAATATTGGTTAGTTAGTTAGTTAGTTAGTTAGTCGTCAGTTAGGTAGTATTAGGTGTATTCTTTGTTTAGCTGTGAGCCTCCCCGTTGTGTGTGTGTGTGTGTGTGTGTGTGTGTGTGTGTGGGTGTGGGTGTGGCTAGGTAGAAACCCCGTTATTCTGACATACACTTGAACCTCTACGTACTTTCTTTTGACGGCCCCGTTATTTTGACGTCAAAACAATGTTCCGTTAGGGTTAGGGATGTGTTAGGCTTAGGACTAAGGTTATAGTTAGGGTTAGGGTTTGGGTTAGGGTTAGAGTTGGGGTTAGGGTTAGGGGTTAGGGATAGCTTCACAAAATGGAAAAATGTCAAAATAATGTTAAAAGTGTCAAAATAATGTATGTAGAGTTCCATGACAGTCATCACAACGGCGTTTCTACAACGGTTGTGTGTGCGTTTGTTTGTGTGTGCGTGTGTGTGGTGCGTTTTTAGTATGTTATGTGTAGTATGTGTGAGTGACGTTGTGTGTGATCTATGTATGCTGTGTGTATGGATTTAATATTTTCAAATTTTATATCTAGATTGTTTAGTAGACTGCATGATCATCATTGCCAACTATACAGTGGGACTTACAACAACTCACATGACTTAGTTATAGTTTGGTTCGAATGCATATATAACTAAATACCTCTAATAACTAACACCAAGCTAGCTACATGATAACCAAACAACTTTAACCACAACACGCAACAAACCTCATGACTTGCATCAATCAAGAACCAAACCTCAAACACAAACATACTTTCCAGACGAAAGCGATACAAAACACCAATAACACGTCATTACACGAGATAACACACCACCATTACACCACTCCAATCTTTCACACACACCTGATCCAACATCTCACACTCCTGCACACTCCACACCCACCACACACACACGCACAATATACACAAAGATTTTATTAATTCCGAGGGGAGTCGGTATCAACACTCATGCACGTTTATAGTTTCACGGAACATGAATAGACGCGCCAAGCTGGATTGGGCGTTTGTCTATCACAGTTGACAATTGGACATTGATCACAGATTGATACCCGTCTTTATTTTTCCACGATTTTCCATTGGGTCAAATTGTGTACACAACACAGTGCAGTCTTTTGGATGGTTAAAAGATCACACAGACATGATGCACGCCACTCACAGACGACTACACACACACACACACGTGCACATTTTGTAAATTTATTGTGATGTTCATTTTCAATTGTTTGTATTAATTTTTCCAATTTCAGATGCTCTGAGTACATGGTCATGTTGAGACGTGAGATACAGGATTCCGCACGCTCAACCAGGTTTTCTAAAGCCAACGCTGACTTATATGTTTTGACTTACTAATTGTGTTTCATTGCATATATATATTACGTGTTCCAAATTTATTATCCACATCAGATTGCTTTATCCTGTAGTAATACATTCGTTTGGCTTCTGATGCTTTTAGTGTCTAAAACCTTTTATCGAAGGAATTCCTAGAGTGCATGAATTATAATTTTTGGTACTTTTTGTAGTAAAAATTCATCTTAGAACAACATGAAGTTCTTGTGACTTTTTGTTGGCAAACATCTCTCTCTCACTCTCTTTCTCTATCATTCTCTCTCTCTCTCTCTCTCTCTCTCTCTCTCTCTCTCTCTCTCTCTCTCTCTCTCTCTCTCTCTCTCTCTCTTTGTGAATTGGTCACAGTCAGCATAACCTACTATAAGTGAAATATGCTATGAAGTTTATGCACCTCACAACGATGCTAAAAGTTGCGTACTTCATAATGTTTGGTAGGTGGATATATGTGTGGGAGAGTGTGTGTGTGGGTGTGTTGGTGTGTGCGAATTTGTGTTTGTTATTGTGCTTGTGTGTTTATGTATGTGTGTGTGTGTGTGTATGGGTGTGTGTGTGTGTGTGAGACTCCCCTTTGGGGTGCCGGAGGTTTCAGTATAAATAGTATCCCCACTTTCTGGAAATTTAGTGCTTTAAATTCACCCTGTCGCTGTCTTTCTCATTTGTTCTTTCTCATTCCTGCTCTGTTCTATCAATCTGCTATACTATCTTCTTCTTCGCTAGACCAATCACCTAACTTTTTTCTTGAAAACTCTTCCGGGACAAGACTCCTTATTTGTGTTTGATGTCTGTTGGATCAGCTTGGGAATATTGGACGCTTTCTGCCAGGTGGTCACTAGGGCTTCCTATGATTTAGCAATGTAGGCATTTTATATGTATGTGTTTTGTTGATAATTTATAATGATGTTTGTATTCTATTTTGTTTTTGTAAACGGGGGTTCGATAAATTATAGTATAGCCTCAGCGTCCCCTGCGTTGGATGTCTTTATTGTAAAGTGACTGGCTGGTGGAGAGCTTTTAGTTTTACCACTAGGGTTGTTTCAGCAGATCTTTTATGCGGATCAAGGGTTGTCCGGTCCTGATTGGGCTCGGAAGAGTTTGCTGGACCTAACGCAATAATCATGTAATGTAATGTAATGTAATGTAATGTGTGAGAGACAGACAGACAGACCAGGCAGACAGACACACAGTAAAACAGAGGCGTCACTGGTCAGTCTTGGGTCACCTAGTTCAGTGCATGATAAATGAACCATAAATTAGGCGCCCTGTTGTTCCGTGTTCTTTTGCTTTTCAGAACGATCGTCCTTAAAACACACAGGTGTCTGTGGATTTCTTTTTTTTTGTTAGTCTTATTATTAGGATAAAATCCGACGATTTACAGTCGAAATATAATGGAATTGGGCGCTTGCATGAGTTAGATCCGGTGTCAGCCAGCGCCTTGAGCAGAACGTGAGCTGGAAAAGCGCTATATAAAAACGGTTAAAAAAAGAGTATATTTAATAATAATAATAATAATAATAATAATAATAATAATAATAATAATAATAATAATAATAATAATAATAATAATAATAATAAGTTGGTGACATCTTTAATGATTCCCATCTCGTCTTCTAATAACGATCTCTTTGCCTAAATTACACCATGCGTCTGAGAGATAGATGTTCGTCAGTTGTGTATGTGAGGAATGCGTTTAGTATGGTAGCGTGTATGGTTATTACAGATCGCCGCGCTTTGATCCAAATAGTTGATTGAGGAGAAATGTGCCTATTTAGCATCCGTAAATATGAAAGTTGTTTTTTTTTGTTTTTTGTTTTTTGTTTTTTTTTAATCGGATACCTACAAATCATATTATGCGCAACAATGTACAAAGTCCTATAAACGCTTATGAACAAACTTAAAGACGCATTTAATTTGAATAGTTTCTTTATTAAATACATCACTAAAATATAACATTAATTATGCAAAATCTTCACAAAAGCAAAGGAAAGCTAACTATATACCTCAAATGACAGAAATTAAATTCAGTGCATGCACGAGTAATCTTAACTTAACTTAAAGAGGGTCTCTTGAATGAATGCATGATCAATTAATTAATTAATTAATTAAAGTTATTTAATGACAACAAGTAACGTCAATTAATTAACACAAGTTAAATACATATATTACTTAACTGACTAATCAATCCACCAGTGGTCGAGCAATCAATTCACTAACTAACCAATTACCAATCGAAAAAACGATTAAATGGTCAGTTGATGAATGAATTGATGGCAGAATGGTTCAGTTCACTCAATATCACAGTGGAATAACAAGACGGTTTAACCCATTAATCAAATTATTCATGAATTCGCGGACAATGAACTGATCAAAAAATCAATATAAAGTTAAGTTAAAAAATCGGCAGATCTTGTTTTAAGACAGAAAAGAGAAAAGCAGAACACTCCTGCGTTCAAATGTTCCCCGAGCATGTTTTTTACCGAATCACCGAAGACTTTGACGTGGTCTCAAGCAACATTAATCAAAATTTTGATAAAAAATTAATGCAGCATTATTCAAAATGTAGGCAAATTAATGAAGCATTCTTTAAAATAAATGAAGTAAAAATAATGTCAGGAATATTTATTAAAAAAATTTGACAAAATAACGAAACATTATTCAAAACTGTGGATAAAATAATGCAGTATCCATCCGGCTTTTACACTCTAGATCAAAAAAATGTAGCCAACTCAAGGGAGATTACTTCGAAGGAAGCAGTCTTCATTGAGTTAAACTAGGGACTGAAGATGCCAAAAATTAATAGTGTAATGGTTAATTAAAAGTCAAATGAAATTAATGTATGTGCTAAAAATTACATATCAAGTCAACTCATGACGAGGTAGAAAATATACAGGAAGGAGACATTATCATATAGCTTGAAGTGCTCAGAATAACGAAGCAATAAACAGAATCAGAACAAGTGTTAATAACAGTGTCAAAAGGGTGTGGTTGAGAGATAGAAGAAAGCAGAAGAGAAGTGAAAGAAAGAGAAAAAATTGAATTGCATTGATTTAATTTCAATTGAATGGAATGGAAGGAATGGAATCGTTCAACAGGATACAGGTTTTAGGCTCAAAAGTCTAATCGTGCAACATCCGTCCGAAATCTTACATAACAATAATGCTAGAAAGAGAGAGAATATATTAGGAAAGAAAGAGAACATTTGCGATAGAAATGTCAAGAAAGGGGAACGTAAGAAGATAACAGAAGAGAGCGTAACAATAACACACAAAAAAGTAAATAACGAAATGACTAAATAAGAATTTTAAAAATACTGAAAGAAGAGAAAAAAAAGAATAGAAAGAGGAATTCAACAGAAAAATGAGGAGAACACAAACATTAAATATAAAAATTAAATTAAAAACAATTTGATCAAAGAAGAAGCCGAAGAAAAAAATGGCGTCATGGTCCGTCACGGAGAGTGGACTCAGCCGATCATCTTTAGCAGGAACGATGTGGCGGCCACGGTAAGTGGAAATGATGCCATCAATGCCCCTGCAAGAGAAAAGGACAGTAGACTATAATAGTTATACAGAATACAGAATTCTCTATTGTCCTCATAAATATTCATAAGGAGAATTATGTCTAGTGTCCAACAACAACAACAACAACACACAATCACACACTCACACACACACTCACCGCCTCCCCCTCCCCCCACCACACACTCTAAATTTGTTCAAAAATACAAAACAATCAAATTGAATTGAAATACATTTAAAATTGAATAATAATAAAACAAAGAGTTCAGACTGGTTGACAGTGACACTCTCATATAAACGGGGGCAGAATAAAAATAATGGCATTGGTATACACACGCCTGCCCACATACAGTCACTGAAGCGAGAAATGCACGGTCTTGCGTCAACACATGCATCGAGTACGAAACTTCCACTACACATACTGTGTGACTGTGCTCCCTCTGACGCGGAGCTAGCAATAACTCCTTGAACACGAGGCTATAGATATATTATATCTAGTCTACAACAAACGTTATTAGTTCCCGAGCTTTAAGCTCAGCTCGGGAGCTGTAAATGGTTTTCTGGCTTTGTGCGTCCGTCCGGCGTCCGTCCAGTGTCCAGCGTCCGTCCAGTATGTCAACTTCGAAATTGACTTTGACGCTGACCAATTATCAATAAAAGCATGACTTTTACAATGTCTTTCATATGACTTCCAATGTGACACTGACTTGACCATGACTTTTACGCTACCGTTGTTTTGACCTCGACATCGAAATCATTTCGATGTGAGTTGAGCTGCGCTGCTGACCTTACAATTACCCTCATGCTGACCTGGACCTTGAAGTGGCCTTGATCTGGCATTTCCAGCCAAGGTGACTTACCTGCAGAAGACGTTGTGTTGACAGGGGTAATTGTGCTACCTGCTGTAGCTGAAACATAAAGAAAGATGAGATAAATGAACGAAAAACTGTTTGGTTGCATTGATTAAATGATTGGATTGGGAAGTGAATGATTCAAATGAATAGGAGAGTTCATGCATGAGGGAATCAACGAAATAGCTGTTGACATAGTGGATGCATGAATACATTAATTTAAATGGGATCAGTCAGCGGTAGAATACACGACTAGATAAATAGCTCCGCAGATGAATGAATGAGTGAACGATCAAAGAAAAAGTTGTGAAGTTAATAAATTATGAATAAATTTAGAAAATGACTTACTCTTGAATGAATGTAAAGATGAATGTATAGGAATTATCCAATGAAATAATGAATGAAACAATAAAACAAACAAGGTCAGGTCTACACGAATTGGTACGTCAATAAATCCAACAAATCCATCTATCCATCCAGTTGTTCATTCATTCATCACAACAAGCCTTATCATCTTACATTCATTAGTTATCTACAAAAGCAATTGCGTTACTTCTCTGCCAATTCACACTTTTCTGCTATCCTATGCACCAACGGGAATCCCCTCTATGAAAAATACTTCCGGTTTTTTTTCTCCGCGTGTTTTAGTGAGTTATTTTCAAATATTCAAGAATAATAACATGTGTCACTGGCCACCTGTATCGTACCCTCACATATTTTTTTTTTTTTTGGCTGCAGTTTATTATCCCTTTCTATCGCCAGTGGCGCGCCTAAACCCTACCTACATAACATTATTTGTGAATTTTTGAAAAATATTCGGAAAAACATAACGCCCAGATGCTGGCTCGAACCCACACCTGTCAGGCGCCATTGGTTTCTGGCTTGTGGACAAGGCAAGTTAGTCCCGCCTTAGCCCACTTGGCCACAACGCTAGCCTAAAATAGTCAATTACTTCGTGTTTTGTGAAGGTTGCGACGGCGAAGCTATGGAAAACTACAAGAGTTTTCAGGTCCTGTTTCACTTTCTGTCGATGATTGACGCACCTCCGAAGTCGCCACAAATACAGGCCTCTACGATTGTTTTTTGCATTCTTTCACTGAGCATGTACTTCCTCCACCGTTTTTATACATATCCCACTCGTTTTCTGGCTCTAACAATCGTCGTTTTCGGCAATTTGCCATATTTAAAAGTCACGCATCAAGCTTTGATAAAAGCAAAACAAGCCAAACCGGAACTTGGTTTCATATAACCTCGTTTTAATTTATAATGGCGATACCCACGAGTTTTTATGAGAGGTGCCGGAAAGTTGTGAATACTAACTGTAGTCGGGCATTGCTCAGCCCACCACTTTTGTGACCAACAGCCAAAAGTATGGGAGGCGAGATATTGCAAACGCACGAGCATTTGCGCGAACCTCGCGCACTTGCTCGCGCATTTGCTCCTGCAAGTGTTCCAGCAAATGCGCGATCATTTACTCGAGCGGTTGCTACGCCCGTTGCTATAAGGGTTTTGCTGAAAACTGTCAATGGAAAGGAACTAAAAATGAACACATGTTTTTGTGTGTGTAGATCTCCGACCTACATATTTTTTTTTATCCGCATTAGTTTGATGTTAAATATTTACGTAATATTTGTGGCCCTTAAACTTAATTTCTAAGTAGAATACAATTTAAATAACTGTCTCAAATGTTTTAAGATAGCTTTTATTTTAAAATATTATTAAAGTATTAGTAATTAATATGTAAATATATATAAAAACGGGTGTATTTTGATAAGGTTATTTCATGAATGATATTAAGTTTAGTAGTGCTAGTTTTCACTAATTATTATTAATATTATTATTAATAAATGCAAGAAATATTTAATTTGTGCACGTCTCAAATTCTTTTACCCACACATTTTTTTCCGGGTATAATTTTTACGTTTATGGAGCGGAATATAGCAAACGGCACGCGCATTTGCTCGAACACTTGCTGGAGCAAATGCGCGAGCAAGTGCGCGAACCTCGCGCAAAGCTCGAGCATTTGCTCCAGCAAGTGTTCGAGTAAATGCGCGAGCCAGTGCGCGATCATCTGCTCGCGCAAATGCGCGATCCTCGCGCATTTGCTCGTGCAAATGCTCGCGCGTTTGCTATATCTCGCCTCCCATACAAAAGTTACAGTTGCCTTCCATGGATGACCACAGACCGTCCTAGTAGGTCTACTAGGTCCCGACGTTGCTTAACGTAAAACATTGCTAGCGCGGGCCCACCACCACTGCACTGTTATGACCTGGTTACATAATACCTATGACGACCTACTAGCGCCAAAACCTGATAATTACAAATATCATGAGAGAATTACAAATATCATGGGATAATTACAAATATCAAGTGATAATTACAGTTACCATTGAAAAATTATAAATATCTTCGCGAGATCATGTTTAATTTATAGTTTTGGGTCTAGCAATCCGCCTGGATAGGCGCCAAAACCGAAAAGTGTAGTGATCACATAAAAATTACAATTTTCACTTCATAATTACAATTTGTACGTGATTATGCTTACTTCGGACTAAGGCGGCTTACCTGCGCCAAAATGTGCATTTGCATGTATCAGTGATAATAGTAATTAACACGTGTTCTGTGTAATTCACTACCACCAACACCTGATAATTACAAATATCATGTGATAATTAAAAATAATGGTAACCCTCGGTCTTGGCACTAGTAGGCCGTCATAAATGCCATTTTGTAAATAAACACATACACACAAAACCCAACACCTTTATACTCTGTATTGCGCTTAAGAGTAAATAAAAGAAATATGAATATGTAATATTTTAACAAATATTGATTTAAAAAGGCTTACGCAGTAAATACCCCAAAATAAAGAAGTAAAATAAATACAAGACATGTAACTAAATTTAAAAAAATAAATATTAAGCAAGAAATATAAATAGTAATCATAAATAAAGATAAATGTAAAAAAGGATACGAATATACATTTTTAGACAAAACAAGGTTATTTAATCAAATCTGTCCGGGAGTAAGAGGGTGTGGGGTAGCTGGTGAAGGTTACTGGATGGTGACGACAAATCTGAGGGAGAGAGAGAGGTTCGAGGTGACGTCATAATAGGAACGGAATGTACTTTTTTTAAAGCTGCGTACGCGCTTATTTGAGAGCTTGCATCTCAGCTCAATAATGCGGTTTCATAAACTCTTCTATGATCATGGTATCCAGTTGGCAGGTAGTGACGTTTAGCATTTACAGTCTGAATTAATAAAGACTGTTAAAAAAAAATCTATTTGTTTTATTGTTATGATATTGAGTTCACCAAACGTAGAAACAGACTCATGGTGCGGAGCTCAGCGAAATTTAAGTTTTATGTTCAAAATCCTAAACATCTACTTCATAACATCAGTGTAGAAGTGTGAAAATATTCAGGTGCACAAATGTGATCACGTTTCATTGCTATAACACCCGACATCATATATTGGTAATAAAAGAAGAGAAAGCTTTGCTATACAGTTATATCGGAATGATACATAGGTATAGAAAACACACGAATAAATCTAAAACATGCAGTCTAGTAGTTGTGCTACTTTCTATAGTTAAAGGAAGTTTTCTACTACAGTACACAAGAACGTAGATAGCAATTCACACCAAAGAGACATGCATTACAGGATAACAAGATGGAAAGTCATTTAGAGGTATTTCCAGTCCACACATATAGCTGAAAACGAGCATTTTTAATACAAAGCCTGGAGATTAGGTGCTACAGAAGACTTCTGGGCATTTCTCATACCCAGCACATCAACAGCGAAGTCCGACAGACCCTTACACAAGCCATTGATAAGGAGAGGTAGGGATAGGGAGGACCAACAGACTGTGTCGTCACCATTCGGTCGTCCAGCAATAAATTTTTTAATGGAAAGGGGAAAAAAAAGAGCGTTGCCGGTTATATTATTATTATGCTTATATTGTATGCAAGCAGAGAAGCAAGATAACTGAGCTATGAAAATACCTGAGGAGTTGACGTTGGTAGTTGAAACAGATATTGCTGAAAAGCATTGAGAGAGAGGGTGTTTTTTTCTCCTTCTACAGAATAGAACACACAAGCACTAAGGAAGTTTTGTTATCGGGCAAGAGAGAGGCAGAGAGACAGACAGACAGACAGACAGACAGAAAGACAGAGAAAACACAGAGAGACAGACCGCCAGATAGAGAAAACAGAGAGAGAGAGAGAGAGAGAGAGAGAGAGAGAGAGAGAGAGAGAGAGAGAGAGAGAGAGAGAGAGAGAGAGAGACAAGAGAGACAAGAGATGTGGTAATACACTACACCACCCAACAACAAACAAAATTAAATTAAAACAATATTAGAAAAAATATTTCAAAATGTTAAAAAAACACAATAAAAACACAAATAATATAAACAACACACATTGTTTAAAAAAAGTAATTAAAATAACAATAACAGCAACAACAACAACAACAACAACAACAACAATAACAAACGCCTGAGTTTCCTATCTCAATATTAGCCAGCAGTTTTGCTACCAATAAAATAAAAATACTTTAACCTCTTCTCTGCATTACGTCCTGTTAGCAATGCACTTGTCTTTTTCTAGTTCTCCTCTTACTTGAGGATATCAAACGTAACCGTGCAAGTTTTGAATCCGTTGGGCATATGATAGTCAAAGGACCTCTATCTTAGTTAGTTAGTTAAATAGATTAACGTCCCCGGACACATAAGCGTATAGGGAACGATATTGTTACCTCTATCTGTTGCAAGACGGCATAGTATGACGGTTGACCCACACACTATTTATATGGGCTAGCTTGTTTGTATAAAAGTGTTTACATTTATCTGGCAAAGAAACGGTAAACAGATCTAGTTGTTGTTTTTGTTGTTGTTGTTGTTGTTGTTGTTGTTGCTGTTGCTGCTGTTGTGTTTTTTTTTTAAAAAGAAGAATAAAAAAACATTTAAAGTGTGTTGAAGTCGAGATCACAATTGCTGGTGGGAAACAAAAGGTAAATTTTTTTAAAATTGAATTCACACTATGCGATGATTAACAGCTACTATATTCATAACGTTTTTGGGTCTAATATTTGCGATTACAAAAATGGAGTCTAAACTTCGTGTCTGACCATCCACGAGGTCGTACGTTGTAGGCACTGAGTGACTGAGTGTAACGACCGCAATTCGTACACATTTGTGTATGAAGACGTGATGACGTCACTGCGTAATTTTTCGAATAGTTTGTGAACTGTTGTTAGAGCAGAGACTATACATCAGCCTTAGTGACAGGACGTGGGTGCTCTAGAAAGACCTGATTCTTTAGGAATTACTTTTGCTGTATAAAGAATACAGGTATTTATTGTTATTATTAATATTAGTGGTATTTATAATGAACTGCTAGCTATCCTTACGAAGAAGGAAGAATATTGCTTTTTGTAAATTAGTACGTTTGGGGTACAGAAGAACCCATGTTTGAAAACAAAGTTCGATAACTCGTGTCAATATTTGTTTGATCATGTGTATACATGTATGTGTGACTCAGTTTGTAATTATGATGCCATTTTTATATTCATTCATATGTGGATATGGGGCTGAAATAGGAACGTATTTCAGTTGTGTAATTTGTATATCTAGTGATGAATGAATGGGTATAATTATGTTATAAAATGAAGTTGAGCTGTGTTTGTAATAATTGGCTCATAGTCCATTGTGTGTAGCCTATGCAATGTGTGTAAAGTGGCTATACTAGGTATTGTCACAGGAATGGTGACAGTAGTGATTGTAATGTTGTGGTGGCGTGTAGAGACATTCTACAAAGGGAAATGATCCTTGCTCAATGTGAGCTATAAAGACATACAGTCTCTTTAAGGATAAGAGCAAAAATTTACGATTGTGTACATGTTGTATACAGCGGAGCGGTTACGGAGCAAAGAACCCCTGATGTGCGGCGGATGGATCTGGTCCCCATGACATCACTGGCTTGACCTGATGTGGACACCATCATCGCCGTAGCTCTCCTTCGGATACCATCACTGGTGCAGAATTGCAACAACGGTACCGAAGTGAATTTCCGGATCAACGCCACGAAGACAACTGCAGCGTCTTCAGTGTGTGGCTGTGACCCCAGCGTCGGCTGTGAATACCGCGCCGGGAGTGTTTGATCCGCGAAACACGGTCAGTAGGCCTAAATAAAAACTGTGACATTTTCTGTGCTTCGGTGCTAATGAAAAAGAGAAGTGTCGAGTGACGTCCTTAGAAAGGACAACGACTTCTGCTAGCGTTGAACTCTGAACGTAACTATGTGCACCTATCAACTTAACTGGGAAAAAGTACTACATTAACTATGTGTACTTATTTATCAGCTGTGTGATTTATTTATATGCTGGACATAGTTGTATGATTTAATGTATCTGTGAATTTAGTGTATGTGAAGATGATTTATTGTGTATGTTCATGATTGAGTGTGAAATAGCGTAACAGAGGGCAAAGAGAAACAACTGTGTATTCTTTGTCTTTGTCTGCAAGCACGTGTGTGGCAGTGTATGAGTATAGTAAACAGAGATAGAACACACACCTTATACTGAGTGTCAGACAGCCACACTCACACACTCATTCATTACACCATAAGTAGTTATACATATATTTATTTAGATTATAATACACAAAAAACCCTCCGTTACATTTGGTGACCCTAGACTCTCTCTGTGTTAGTTAGCATTAAGTCATACATATTTATATTTATTGAGGGCACCACTAGTTATTATATTTATATACAGTTAGACTAGTGGGCTTATCTCCCTTGGACTTCTTGATTATATTGTGTATGACTGTGATGTTTTGTTTTGTGTGACAATGCCGTCTCCGGCGTAACGGCTGTGCCTGTGTATAGTTTCTTGGCACTAAGGGTTTAATTCTTTTTCTGTCTGTGGGTTGCTATTTTCTTCTTCAGCTCTGTTCTTCTATTAGTGGGATTGTTTGTTTTTGTTAGTTCTTTGCTGTGTAGGGTTCTGTCCTTTCATGCGTGTGTTTGGGTGTATGTTCTCTTTGCCCTTATTTTAAGTAGGTTATAGTGTTAGAATTTCAGCCCCATTTAATTTGATTTATTTTATTTATTCATTGTGTTGTTGATTTGCATTGAGTTTGATATTACAATATTCTGTATCTATGTATGTAGTTATACTGGGTTATCCTTGTTAAATTGTTTCCCTTGATTTAATTTAGTTGTTGATACATTGTTTCCTTTGGTTCATGCTGGATTGTTAGTACTGATAGTTTGTGTTTTGTGATTTTTATTTTATTTTGGTTTAGTAATTCTGGTTGACTTTGAATTTAATTGGATATAGAATAATATAGTAGTTAGTGTGACACTCATTGATTTTTATTATTTATAAAATTAATCTTGATAACACTTTGTTATTTTGTTGAGTTTTTTTTTCCCTTTGGCCGTCTACTTGGTATTATAGTATTATTTAGTTCTAGTGCTTACTGCGTTGAGAGTTAATTGTTTTTTTTTCTCATTTCATAATTCTTTATTTAATAACTTTGTTTAAATAATATTTCCTTTGTGGGCATTGTATATATTTTTCATTAGGATAGTTTTTTACACTGTTTATATAATTATTCTCTTGGGGAAAGGGAGGTAACAATTTTGATTGTGAGTGTTGAACGTTGGTATATTTTATTTGACTTAGAAATTTATTTAATTTTTTTTTTAAATTCCTATTGACATTAATATAAACTTTAAATCCTTGTGAATAGATTCATTACTGTGATTATGCATAATAATATTATCATACTTTAAAACTAAAAGACTGTTTGAACAAATATTTGGATACAAACTTAACTTAGTAATTTAATCTTTCACTGTATATTCATTGTGCTTATTATCAACTTCAGTTGAAGTTCTTCAACATATGTTGTGAATATATTGACTTACTGTATTCAATTTGATATTTAAGAAATTTTGTCATTGCTTCAGAACTTGTAAAACATATTGGGATAATATAATATATAATTTGCTTTGTATACATTAAGACTTGACTGCTTTCATTGTAACTTGAATTGTGCATTGTATTGAAAAGCTGCTTTTGAAGAAACTTCATTGTTTTCGCAAGATTCATAGAACAATTTATAGTTGTTTTGATTGATTGCATTTTGCCATTACTATTTTGATACTTTGATATTTTATTGATTTACTGGTTGAACACTTTGATACTTTTATAGAATTTTTTTTATTGGTTGTTGATCTACATTGTACTTAGCCATGTCTGATGATTATGATCAGTTGTTCCAAACTTTTATTGCTCAAGCTACAACTTTGGGTATTCCGGAAAAGGAACGTGGAAAATATGTACAGGAATGTTTTGATCGTATTGAAAGACAAAAAGTGAGAGATGAAAAAAAAACTAGAAGAAGAAACAAAACAGAAAGCATTGGAAGAAGCTACAAAGCAAAAACAAGCAGAAGTTGAATTAGCTAAAAAACAAGCAGATGTTGAGTTAGAAAAAGGGAAAGTTGAACTAGAAAAAGAGAAAACAAAACAAAAGGAACTTGAGTTACGTTCTGAACAGAGACCTGAGGAACAAGATACGGGTTTTGGAAACAGAGGTAGAGATAGTACTTCTTTTGGTGCTAGACCTGTTTATCCCAAGTTGCCTCTTTTCAAAGAAAGACAAGATGACATAGATTCATACCTTTTTCGTTTTGAGACTCATGCTACAGCCCTTGGCTGGGATAGAAGCAAATGGGTTACATTTCTTTCAGCTTTGTTAGAAGGTAATGCACTGAACTTATACCACAGTCTTGCTGCAAATGGTCAGGTTGATTATCCAACATTGAAAGATAATTTGCTTAAGAAGTTCCAGTGTACTGCTGAAGGTTTTCGCAAGAAATTCCGTGAAGTCCGACCAGACTCAAACGAACCTTTCCAAACATTTGGTATTGAATTGAACAGATTGTTTGATAGGTGGATAGCTTTGTCCGGTGTTCCTAGAAACATGCAAGGAATAATGAATCTTGTGTTAGGTGAACAGTTTCTAGAATGTGTGTCACAAGATCTCGCTACTTTCATTCGCGAGCGTGGACTTGTCACATTGGATGATATGGTTAAAACTGCTGAAAGTTATCGTCTTGCTCGTCCCGGAAAGAACTTAGCACGCAAATCGGCTGCTACAATTTTCGGTTCAGCAGGATCAGTTGATGTAGCTGAGGAATCGCAAGCTGCTGCTGGCTCTGCAGATTCTCGCGGTGGTTACTCAAACTATCGAGGTCGTGGCTATTGGAGAAATCGTGGTGGTTTTCAAAAGAAAGACCCAACATACACAGATTCGAACCAAAAGGTCGAAGGTCGTTTTGATCAAACTCGGGGATCTTATAGACGTGGACGTGGAGGTGGTTCATTTTACACCAATTTTGATAATTGCCCTCTTTGTGATGGTAAAGGTCATGGTCCTAAGCAATGTCCCCTTCGAAATAGTCAAAATCCTTGCCCTGTTTGCAACATTGGTGGTCATACTAGAAAAGCTTGTCCCTTTGTTGTGAAGAAAGCCACAGCTTCAGATGATAAGATTAATAAATCAAGCTCTGGTTGTGCAGTTGTCCCTGTAGACTCTGAAGTTGTTTGTTCTGTTTTTGATCAGACACCTGGTCACTTGCATTTAGAAGTTGGTGCTGTAAATTCTACTGCTTGCTCAGTTCTGCGAGACACAGGTGCTACTATTTGTGGTGTTCGAAAACGTTTGGTTTCTGATGAGCAGTATGTACCAGGTACTGTTCGTTGTAAAACTTTTGGTGGAGAGATCAACATTTATCAGCAGGCTAAAGTTGTTGTTTCTTGCCCATATTTTGTTGGAGAGTTGGTTTGTTGTGTTCTGGAGGATCCAGTTGCTGACTTGATTGTAGGAAATATTCCAGGTTTGATTGTTCAGCAGACCCAAGATACCAAAGTTGCTGCTGTTGCTGATGTCCCTGTTGCTGCTGTCACTACTCGTGCTCAGGCTAGGAAGCAAGATCTCCCGCACAAACCTCTTGTCACTGTGTGCGATGACTTGAAGGTCACTCGTGTTGAACTCATTCAATTGCAGAAAAATGATGCTACTTTACAAGGTTGTTTTAAGTTAGCTGATTCAGGTGAAGAAAAGGTTGTTGGTTCTGCTACTTATACTTTCTATTTTAAAGATGATATTTTGTACAGAAGGTATCAGAAATCCAAGGATATTTTGCTTTTGCATCAGGTTGTCGTTCCTGAAAAACTTCGTACTTCAGTCATGATTGCTGCGTATGATCAACTTTTGGCAGGTCATTGTGGAGTTCGTAGAACTTTGACTAGGATTCTATCCCAATTCTTTTGGCCTGGTGTTTCTGCTGATGTGAGTGCTTATGTTCACACTTGTGACATTTGCCAGAAAACAATTTCAAAAGGAAAAGTTCCCCCTGTTCCTTTGGCGACTATGCCTCTTATCTCGACTCCATTCGAGAGGGTCGCTATTGATCTAGTAGGGCCGTTGTCCCCTCCATCTGTTGAAGGTCACAGATATATTCTGACTTTGATTGACTTGGCTACTAGGTTTCCCGAAGCTGTTCCTATGAAGGATATTTCTTCTGTTGCTGTTGCTGAAGCTTTGATGAGTATTTTTTCAAGGTTGGGTTTTCCCAAGCAAATTCTTTCAGATCAGGGTTCTCAGTTCAACTCAGATTTGATGAAACAGTTTCATGCTTTGTGTGGTACTCAAGCCATACGTACTTCGCCCTACCATCCTCAAGCAAATGGTACTGTTGAACGGTTTCATGGCACTCTGAAATCTATGCTTCGAAAGGTTGTTCATTCTCAACCGAAAGCTCGGCATCGCTATCTTCCTACATTGCTCTTCGAATGTAGAGAATTGCCGTCAGAAAGTGCAGTTTTCAGTCCTTTTGATCGGATGTTCGGTCGTAAACCGAAAGCTTCCATATTTCCTTTTTTGCTTCCAGATGTCGAGGTTGTGGAACCTCAGTGTTGTGTTTCTGGTGTGGATGTTTCTACAGATAGGCATACTGTCCCTACAGTAGGTATTGGCGTTATCCAGGATGATGGTTCATGTCCGTACAATAGTTCAGATTCACTCTTGAACCACTTCCAGGTACACAGAATGTGTTCGCGGATCTGTTGTCACGCGCTGATCGTGATCAATCGGTTCCATAGATCAAGGTTTCGTGGTCGTTGCTGTGTTTTGACATTATCCTCAGAACTTGTAAAAAATAACCTCGATCGGTTCTTTTTTTCTTTGGGAGGGGGGTAGTGTAACGACCGCAATTCGTACACATTTGTGTATGAAGACGTGATGACGTCACTGCGTAATTTTTCGAATAGTTTGTGAACTGTTGTTAGAGCAGAGACTATACATCAGCCTTAGTGACAGGACGTGGGTGCTCTAGAAAGACCTGATTCTTTAGGAATTACTTTTGCTGTATAAAGAATACAGGTATTTATTGTTATTATTAATATTAGTGGTATTTATAATGAACTGCTAGCTATCCTTACGAAGAAGGAAGAATATTGCTTTTTGTAAATTAGTACGTTTGGGGTACAGAAGAACCCATGTTTGAAAACAAAGTTCGATAACTCGTGTCAATATTTGTTTGATCATGTGTATACATGTATGTGTGACTCAGTTTGTAATTATGATGCCATTTTTATATTCATTCATATGTGGATATGGGGCTGAAATAGGAACGTATTTCAGTTGTGTAATTTGTATATCTAGTGATGAATGAATGGGTATAATTATGTTATAAAATGAAGTTGAGCTGTGTTTGTAATAATTGGCTCATAGTCCATTGTGTGTAGCCTATGCAATGTGTGTAAAGTGGCTATACTAGGTATTGTCACAGGAATGGTGACAGTAGTGATTGTAATGTTGTGGTGGCGTGTAGAGACATTCTACAAAGGGAAATGATCCTTGCTCAATGTGAGCTATAAAGACATACAGTCTCTTTAAGGATAAGAGCAAAAATTTACGATTGTGTACATGTTGTATACAGCGGAGCGGTTACGGAGCAAAGAACCCCTGATGTGCGGCGGATGGATCTGGTCCCCATGACATCACTGGCTTGACCTGATGTGGACACCATCATCGCCGTAGCTCTCCTTCGGATACCATCACTGGTGCAGAATTGCAACAACGGTACCGAAGTGAATTTCCGGATCAACGCCACGAAGACAACTGCAGCGTCTTCAGTGTGTGGCTGTGACCCCAGCGTCGGCTGTGAATACCGCGCCGGGAGTGTTTGATCCGCGAAACACGGTCAGTAGGCCTAAATAAAAACTGTGACATTTTCTGTGCTTCGGTGCTAATGAAAAAGAGAAGTGTCGAGTGACGTCCTTAGAAAGGACAACGACTTCTGCTAGCGTTGAACTCTGAACGTAACTATGTGCACCTATCAACTTAACTGGGAAAAAGTACTACATTAACTATGTGTACTTATTTATCAGCTGTGTGATTTATTTATATGCTGACATAGTTGTATGATTTAATGTATCTGTGAATTTAGTGTATGTGAAGATGATTTATTGTGTATGTTCATGATTGAGTGTGAAATAGCGTAACAGAGGGCAAAGAGAAACAACTGTGTATTCTTTGTCTTTGTCTGCAAGCACGTGTGTGGCAGTGTATGAGTATAGTAAACAGAGATAGAACACACACCTTATACTGAGTGTCAGACAGCCACACTCACACACTCATTCATTACACCATAAGTAGTTATACATATATTTATTTAGATTATAATACACAAAAAACCCTCCGTTACATTTGGTGACCCTAGACTCTCTCTGTGTTAGTTAGCATTAAGTCATACATATTTATATTTATTGAGGGCACCACTAGTTATTATATTTATATACAGTTAGACTAGTGGGCTTATCTCCCTTGGACTTCTTGATTATATTGTGTATGACTGTGATGTTTTGTTTTGTGTGACAATGCCGTCTCCGGCGTAACGGCTGTGCCTGTGTATAGTTTCTTGGCACTAAGGGTTTAATTCTTTTTCTGTCTGTGGGTTGCTATTTTCTTCTTCAGCTCTGTTCTTCTATTAGTGGGATTGTTTGTTTTTGTTAGTTCTTTGCTGTGTAGGGTTCTGTCCTTTCATGCGTGTGTTTGGGTGTATGTTCTCTTTGCCCTTATTTTAAGTAGGTTATAGTGTTAGAATTTCAGCCCCATTTAATTTAATTTATTTTATTTATTCATTGTGTTTGATTTGCATTGAGTTTGATATTACAATATTCTGTATTTATGTATGTAGTTATACTGGGTTATCCTTGTTAAATTGTTTCCCTTGATTTAATTTAGTTGTTGATACATTGTTTCCTTTGGTTCATGCTGGATTGTTAGTACTGATAGTTTGTGTTTTGTGATTTTTATTTTATTTTGGTTTAGTAATTCTGGTTGACTTTGAATTTAATTGGATATAGAATAATATAGTAGTTAGTGTGACACTCATTGATTTTTATTATTTATAAAATTAATCTTGATAACACTTTGTTATTTTGTTGAGTTTTTTTTCCTTTGGCCGTCTACTTGGTATTATAGTATTATTTAGTTCTAGTGCTTACTGTGTTGAGAGTTAATTGTTTTTTTTCTCATTTCATAATTCTTTATTTAATAACTTTGTTTAAATAATATTTCCTTTGTGGGCATTGTATATATTTTTCATTAGGATAGTTTTTTACACTGTTTATATAATTATTCTCTTGGGGAAAGGGAGGTAACAATTTTGATTGTGAGTGTTGAACGTTTGGTATATTTTATTTGACTTAGAAATTTATTTAATTTTTTTTTTAAATTCCTATTGACATTAATATAAACTTTAAATACTTGTGAATAGATTCATTACTGTGATTATGCATAATAATATTATCATACTTTAAAACTAAAAGACTGTTTGAACAAATATTTGGATACAAACTTAACTTAGTAATTTAATCTTTCACTGTATATTCATTGTGCTTATTATCAACTTCAGTTGAAGTTCTTCAACATATGTTGTGAATATATTGACTTACTGTATTCAATTTGATATTTAAGAAATTTTGTCATTGCTTCAGAACTTGTAAAACATATTGGGATAATATAATATATAATTTGCTTTGTATACATTAAGACTTGACTGCTTTCATTGTAACTTGAATTGTGCATTGTATTGAAAAGCTGCTTTTGAAGAAACTTCATTGTTTTCGCAAGATTCATAGAACAATTTATAGTTGTTTTGATTGATTGCATTTTGCCATTACTATTTTGATACTTTGATATTTTATTGATTTACTGGTTGAACACTTTGATACTTTTATAGAATTTTTTTTTTATTGTTGTTGATCTACATTGTACTTAGCCATGTCTGATGATTATGATCAGTTGTTCCAATCTTTTATTGCTCAAGCTACAACTTTGGGTATTCCGGAAAAGGAACGTGGAAAATATGTACAGGAATTGTTTTGATCGTATTGAAAGACAAAAAGTGAGAGATGAAAAAAAAATTAGAAGAAGAAACAAAACAGAAAGCATTGGAAGAAGCTACAAAGCAAAAACAAGCAGAAGTTGAATTAGCTAAAAAACAAGCAGATGTTGAGTTAGAAAAAGGGAAAGTTGAACTAGAAAAAGAGAAAACAAAACAAAAGGAACTTGAGTTACGTTCTGAACATAGACCTGAGGAACAAGATACGGGTTTTGGAAACAGAGGTAGAGATAGTACTTCTTTTGGTGCTAGACCTGTTTATCCCAAGTTGCCTCTTTTCAAAGAAAGACAAGATGACATAGATTCATACCTTTTTCGTTTTGAGACTCATGCTACAGCCCTTGGCTGGGATAGAAGCAAATGGGTTACATTTCTTTCAGCTTTGTTAGAAGGTAATGCACTGAACTTATACCACAGTCTTGCTGCAAATGGTCAGGTTGATTATCCAACATTGAAAGACAATTTGCTTAAGAAGTTCCAGTGTACTGCTGAAGGTTTTCGCAAGAAATTCCGTGAAGTCCGACCAGACTCAAACGAACCTTTCCAAACATTTGGTATTGAACTTGAACAGATTGTTTGATAGGTGGATAGCTTTGTCCGGTGTTCCTAGAAACATGCAAGGAATAATGAATCTTGTGTTAGGTGAACAGTTTCTAGAATGTGTGTCACAAGATCTCGCTACTTTCATTCGCGAGCGTGGACTTGTCACATTGGATGATATGGTTAAAACTGCTGAAAGTTATCGTCTTGCTCGTCCCGGAAAGAACTTAGCACGCAAATCGGCTGCTACAATTTTCGGTTCAGTAGGATCAGTTGATGTAGCTGAGGAATCGCAAGCTGCTGCTGGCTCTGCAGATTCTCGCGGTGGTTACTCAAACTATCGAGGTCGTGGCTATTGGAGAAATCGTGGTGGTTTTCAAAAGAAAGACCCAACATACACAGATTCGAACCAAAAGGTCGAAGGTCGTTTTGATCAAACTCGGGGATCTTATAGACGTGGACGTGGAGGTGGTTCATTTTACACCAATTTTGATAATTGCCCTCTTTGTGATGGTAAAGGTCATGGTCCTAAGCAATGTCCCCTTCGAAATAGTCAAAATCCTTGCCCTGTTTGCAACATTGGTGGTCATACTAGAAAAGCTTGTCCCTTTGTTGTAAGAAAGCCACAGCTTCAGATGATAAGATTAATAAATCAAGCTCAGGTTGTGCAGTTGTCCCTGTAGACTCTGAAGTTGTTTGTTCTGTTTTTGATCAGACACCTGGTCACTTGCATTTAGAAGTTGGTTCTGTAAATTCTACTGCTTGCTCAGTTCTGCGAGACACAGGTGCTACCATTTGTGGTGTTCGAAAACGTTTGGTTTCTGATGAGCAGTATGTACCAGGTACTGTTCGTTGTAAAACTTTTGGTGGAGAGATCAACATTTATCAGCAGGCTAAAGTTGTTGTTTCTTGCCCATATTTTGTTGGAGAGTTGGTTTGTTGTGTTCTTGAGGATCCAGTTGCTGACTTGATTGTAGGAAATATTCCAGGTTTGATTGTTCAGCAGACCCAAGATAACAAAGTTGCTGCTGTTGCTGATGTCCCTGTTGCTGCTGTCACTACTCGTGCTCAGGCTAGGAAGCAAGATCTCCCGCACAAACCTCTTGTCACTGTGTGCGATGACTTGAAGGTCACTCGTGTTGAACTCATTCAATTGCAGAAAAATGATGCTACTTTACAAGGTTGTTTTAAGTTAGCTGATTCAGGTGAAGAAAAGGTTGTTGGTTCTGCTACTTATACTTTCTATTTTAAAGATGATATTTTGTACAGAAGGTATCAGAAATCCAAGGATATTTTGCATCAGGTTGTCGTTCCTGAAAAACTTCGTACTTCAGTCATGATTGCTGCGCATGATCAACTTTTGGCAGGTCATTGTGGAGTTCGTAGAACTTTGACTAGGATTCTGTCCCAATTCTTTTGGCCTGGTGTTTCTGCTGATGTGAGTGCTTATGTTCACACTTGTGACATTTGCCAGAAAACAATTTCAAAAGGAAAAGTTCCCCCTGTTCCTTTGGCGACTATGCCTCTTATCTCGACTCCATTCGAGAGGGTCGCTATTGATCTAGTAGGGCCTTTGTCTCCTCCATCTGTTGAAGGTCACAGATATATTCTGACTTTGATTGACTTGGCTACTAGGTTTCCCGAAGCTGTTCCTATGAAGACATTTCTTCTGTTGCTGTTGCTGAAGCTTTGATGAGTATTTTTTCAAGGTTAGGTTTTCCCAAGGAAATTCTTTCAGATAGGTTCTCAGTTCAACTCAGATTTGATGAAACAGTTTCATGCTTTGTGTGGTACTCAAGCCATACGTACTTCGCCCTACCATCCTCAAGCAAATGGTACTGTTGAACGGTTTCATGGCACTCTGAAATCTATGCTTCGAAAGGTTGTTCATTCTCAACCTAAAGCTTGGCATCGCTATCTTCCTACATTGCTCTTCGAATGTAGAGAATTGCCGTCAGAAAGTGCAGGTTTCAGTCCTTTTGATCGGATGTTCGGTCGTAAACCGAAAGCTTCCATATTTCCTTTTTTGCTTCCAGATGTCGAGGTTGTGGAACCTCAGTGTTGTGTTTCTCATGTGGATGTTTCTACAGATAGGCATACTGTCCCTACAGTAGGTATTGGCGTTATCCAGGATGATGGTTCATGTCCTTACAATAGTTCAGATTCACTCTTGAACCACTTCCAGGTACACAGAATGTGTTCGCGGATCTGTTGTCACGCGCTGATCGTGATCAATCGGTTCCATAGATCAAGGTTTCGTGGTCGTTGCTGTGTTTTGACATTATCCTCAGAACTTGTAAAAAATAACCTCGGTCGGTTCTTTTTTTCTTTGGGAGGGGGGTAGTGTAACGACCGCAATTCGTACACATTTGTGTATGAAGACGTGATGACGTCACTGCGTAATTTTTCGAATAGTTTGTGAACTGTTGTTAGAGCAGAGACTATACATCAGCCTTAGTGACAGGACGTGGGTGCTCTAGAAAGACCTGATTCTTTAGGAATTACTTTTGCTGTATAAAGAATACAGGTATTTATTGTTATTATTAATATTAGTGGTATTTATAATGAACTGCTAAGCTATTCTTACGAAAAAGGAAGAATATTGCTTTTTGTAAATTAGTACGTTTAGGGTACAGAAGAACCCATGTTTGAAAACAAAGTTCGATAACTCGTGTCAATATTTATTTGATCATGTGTATACATGTATGT
>CM072526.1:18330864-18408381 GCA_036898135.1 Oncomelania hupensis | reverse complement strand
CCTGTATCGTCCAGCGTCTTGAACATTTCTTGAGCTGGAAAAGCGCTATATAAAAGTGATTAAATAATAAAATAAATACGTCACTCGGTGAGCATAAATTTGGTTTTATGTTGTAGGTTAAGTCAAAGTAAGACATCCCAAATTTTTAACCAAACCCTTCCAGTAATTTGGGATACAATGCTATTTTAAATATAAATTTTAAAAAAAGATGTTGTGGCCATGATGTCCTATGGTAGGCATCATTATGTCCTAACTATCTACCAAGTTTCAAAGGAATCTGTCCATTACTTTCAGAGAACAGTGCTCAGGGACTAACGGACGGGGACGGACGGACGGATAAAGAGAAAAACAATAGTTCCCCAGTTTGAATTAGGTAAAATTAACGTCCCCGAACACTCTAGGCGTATGGGGGACAGGATATCGCTCGGGAATTTAAAGTACTGTCCGTCCGCCTTCAATCTATGCAAAACTTGCAAGTGGCTGACGTTTTCAAAACCTCTTCCATATTTCAGAACCAAGCTTGGTATGATAGGTGTATATCCATGAGACCTCGAAAATGATCAGTGAATGAATGACATCACTTCAAGGTCAAGGTCAAGGTCATATGGTCAGCAAAATAATGATAATCTGAAAATGTCAAGTTTTCAAGCATTTCACTTTTTCCCCTAAGTTATTGAAATTGAACTTGTGATTCCTTGAGGCATGATAGAATGATATCAATGAGACACACACAGCACGAAAATTTGGTCAACTTGGCTCCAAGGTCACTGGAGCTGTCCAGAGTTGGTTCCTATTGAAGTGACCTTGACTTTAAAATAAGAGATGAACAAAAGTCCAGTTTTGCTGATGATGAGGAGGAGAGGAGAAAGAGCAGAAGGAGGAAGAGATGACAGATGATGAGGAAGAGGAAAAGAAGAGGAGACGGATGCTGATGACGATGATGGGAAGGAGGAGGAGGATTGTAATGAATTAAGTGTATAACAGGGATAAAGAATGGCGGTTGTCTTAACTGTGTTGTGTACTGATAGCGTTTCCGGAATCTACGTAACAGAAAACATAAATTATTTAAGAAACAAAAACACACACACACACACGCACCCACCCACACACACACACACATACACACACCTTAATTTCCAATCTTGCAAGCATAATCATTAACACTGCTTCATTATTCAATTCTTATTTTCTTTATCTATATTTTTTCGTCTGTGGTTATCATAACAAACTTAAAACTGATGAATTCATTTGTAATATTACAAATCCATTTGGGGGAAAACGCGCAGAGCGAAGAGGAATTCGTACCATCGCCAAAGATGACGCTTAAATGAGACATCAAGCCAATAATAAATATTGGATTATTCACTAAATGTCCTATCCTATCCTATCCCGTAATTCGGCGTTCGTAGGGGAACCACAGAGGATCGTTTAACCACTCCATCTTTCTCTGTCCTCAGCAACCCTGATGGCTCCACTCAATGTCAAACCAGTCCATTCTCGAATGTTGTCCTCCCACCTCTTTTTCGGTATCCCTCTTCTTCTACCTCCATGCACTGTGCCTTGCAAAATGGTATTTTCAAGGTCTGATGATCTGGTGACGTGGTCCTACCATCGGAGTTTCCGTTTCTTTATTATTGTGAGCATGTCATCGTGTTGTCCAATGGCTTGTGTGATGGTCTGTCGGACTTCGTCGTTGGTGATGTGCTGGGTATAGGAAATGCCCAGAAGTCTTCTGTAGCACCTCATCTCCATGCTTTGTATTCTTCGTTGTAGATCTGCTGTGAGGATCCATATGTTTCGCAAGCGTATAGGAAGATGGAGATGGCAAGGGAGCGCAGCAGTCTTACTTTGGAATGCAGACTAATGGTCCTGTCTTTCCAAATGGGCTTCAACCTTGCCACTAAATGCCATGCCCATAAAATTGTTTTGCCTATCCTGGGTACGTATATGTCAACAATAAATATAGTAAGAGCTAAATGGGCTTTATCGAACTTTAAACAGCTCGACTTGCTAAAAATCTCGTAAGTGCACCAAGACCAGCCCGAGACTTCAAAATGGTAGGCCTGTGTCGTCATCAATGTATCTAGTATACCGTTAATAGTAAAAATAAATGTGTGTGTGTGTGTGTGTGTGTGTGTGTGTGTGTGTGTGTGTGTGATGGCGGCTCTGAAGCCGTTGTATATGCAACACATCTTTGTCATCAATGCGCCAGCAAAGTCAATTTCCTTAATATTCAATGATCAACGAATCGATTCGCACATGAGACCACAGATCTACTGGAATCTACAGATCCAGTTAACAGTAGCACGGAGGAGAGGAGATAGGTGGTGGATGGGGAGAGAGGGGAGGTGACATCGAGCGTCACTGAAAGAAGAAAATAAAGGGTTACAAATATGAGAAAGTGCAACTGTTTTGTGTGCTACCCCTTTCTACCGCCTCCCAACCATGGTGGCAGTTACAGATAAATAGATACACAATGCATGCAGAAGTATCACTAAATGAGTGAGAATTTACAAAATGAACTGGGAAACAACTATTTCAATTACAACTCTTGCCATGAGTAATCAATTAAATGTTGAAAAAGATGGAGGGTTTATGGGGAGATGGAGGAGGTGACACTATGTCTTCATAATGGTGATAGATTTGTTATTCATTGTTTATTGGGTCCAAATGATGATAGATAAATGGGTTTCTAACGAGCAAGATCCGCACGAGAAACAACATCGTCATAGGGACCTGGAATGTCAGGACCCTAACTGCGGAAGGAAAATTAGAAGAACTGGCCCACGAGCTGGACCACTATCGATGGAACGTTCTAGGTATCAGCGAACTGCGCTGGAAAGGCCTAGGTGAAACAACGACCGACAAAGGCCACAAGCTCTATTTCAGCGGTAGAGATGACAGGCACGAACACGGCGTTGGATTCTTGGTCCACAAGAACATTCTAGCCACTGTCATGGGTTGGCGCCCAGACTCCAGTAGGCTCATTACCATCTGTCTGATAGCAGCCCCTTTCAACATCACCATCATCCAGGCCTATGCCCCAACATCAGACTATGACGACACCGAAGTGGAGAATTTTTATGAAAATCTAGAGGCTGTCCTTGACCAAGTGCCGAAGAAGGACATAGTCATAGTGGAAGGCGACTGGAATGCCAAGGTTGGCCAAGATGCGCACCACAACTGGGGAGACACATGTGGACCCCACTGCAACAACGAGACAAATGACAGGGGTCTGAAACTCTTGGAGTTTGCGAGATACAATAATCTGGTACTGGCAAACACGCTTGGTCTCCACAAATACTCCAGACGATGGACATGGCAAAGTCCCGGCTGGAGCATCACAACCAGATCGACTACATCATGGTCAAGAAACGCTTCAGATCAAGCATCAACATTGGCAGGACACGCACTTTTCCAGGAGCAGACATCGGAAGTGACCACGATCTCGTGATGATGTCTTGCCGGCTCCACTTGAAGAGAGTAAATACAGCAAGTGCACTAGACTGAAGATTCGACCTGGACAAACTGCAAAACCCGGAGGTGGCAGAACTATTTCAGGCCACATTGGAGGGAAATTTGCACCACTGCTCATTTTGGGAGCTGATGAAGTAGATGTCAACACCATGACCACCACCTTCAACTCAGCTGTGACAGATGCCGCCACTGAGATCCTTGGCAAGCACCGACCAAAGAAGGAGCCGTGGATCACACCTGAAAATTTGGATCTATGTGATAAACGAAGAGAGATTAAAAAAAAAAAAGAACACCTCACAGGGAGCTGATGTCTACCGAAAAATCAACAATGACATCCGAAAAGGCATGCGCACAGCAAAGGAGAACTGGATAGAAGATCAATGCCAGGAAATAGAGAACAGTCTGAACAAGAACAACCGCAAGAAGGCCTACCAGACTGTGAAGCGGCTGACAAGTGTTAAACAGCCCAAAGTCTCCACGATCCAAAGCAAGTCTGGCATATGCCTTACAGAAGAACAAGAAGTCTTGGACAGATGGACAGAGTACTGCTCTGATCTTTACAACCATACACCAAATGGAGACCCATCAGTTCTAGCATGTCCCGAGAACAGAGAAGAAAAGAAATCCTCCCAATTCTCCGGGAAGAAGTAGAGGCAGCAGTGCAATCGCTAAAGAAAGGGAAGTCAGCGGGAGTGGACAACATACCCGCGGAACTGCTACAAGCAGGGGAGAAGCGTTGATTGATGCCCTCACCACTATCTGTAACAAGATCTGGCAGACTAGGGAGTGGCCTACACCATGGACCCAGTCGCTTATTACCACTCTTCCCAAAAAGGTAACCTTCATGAGTGTGAAAATTACCGCACCATCAGCCTCATCAGCCATCCCAGCAAGGTCCTCCTGAAAATAATACTCAACAGGTTGAAACCCCAAGCTGAACAAATCATAGCTGAAGAACAAGCATGATTCAGGGCAGGGCGAAGCAACACTGAACAGATTTTCAACCTCAGAATAATCTGTGAGAAATACCTACAGCACCAACAACATCTATATCATGTGTTCATAGACTTCAAGAAGGCGTTTGACCGAGTCTGGCATGCAGCTCTATGGGCAACAATGAAAGTGTACAACATCAGCCCTAATATTATTGAAGTCATCAAAAGCCTGTAAGACAAGGCTACCAGTGCAGTCCTCGAAAACAGCGTCATCGGCAACTAGTTCAGAACAACAATCGGTGTGCGTCAAGGATGCCTACTCTCTCCAACACTCTCCAACATCTTCCTAGAGCGCATCATGTCAGATGCTCTTGCAGATCAGAAGGCACAGTCAGCATAGAGGGTAGAGCAATCTGCAATCTTCGTTTTGCGGATGACATTGATGGATTGGCTGGAGAGGAACAAGAACTTGAACAGCTGGTACAGAGGCTTGACACCACCTTCAGAGCTTATAGAATGGAAATAAGTGCGGAGAAGACCACAATGATGACCAACAACACCAATGGCATCAACACGGACATCAAAGTCCAAGGCCAATCCCTCAACACAGTGCATAGCTTCAAATTTTTAGGAGCCATTGTATCAGACAATGCACAAACAACTGCTGCCCTGGCAAGGTTGAAGCCCATTTGGAAAGACAAGACCATCAGTCTGCATTCCAAGGTAAGACTGCTGCGCTCTCTTGTCATCTCCATCTTTCTATACGCTTGCGAAACATGGGCACTCTCAGCAGATCTACAACGAAGAATACAAAGTATGGAGATGAGGTGCTACAGAAGACTTCTGGGCATTTCCTATACCCAGCACATCACCAACGACGAAGTCCGACATACCATCACTCAAGCCATTGGACAACACGTTGACCTGCTCACTGTGGCGAAGAAACGGAATCTCCGATGGCATGGCCACGTCACCAGATCATAAGGCCTTGCAAAGACCAACCTGCAAGGCACAGTGCAAGGAGGTAGAAGAAGAGGGAGACCGAAACAGCGGTGGGAGGACATCATTCGAGAATGGACTGGCTTGACACTGAGCGAAGCCATCAGGGTTGCTGAGGACAGAGAAAGATGGAGTACGCTGGTTAAACGATCATCTGTGGTGCTGCCAGCGACCTCCGATTTACGGGATAGGATAGAATAAGATTAAGGCTTTCTACAGCGGTTGACTCGCTTGTATCTAAGTCGATAAAAAAATTGTTCCCAATATGATTTTAAACATTCACTCATACACACACTCTTAGGGAGAATGATAGACAGAAACTTTAAAGGGAATGGGGTAGAGAGAAATATATATGTAATTCATTTAGTCAGATCCAGCATTTTAGATCCATTCTGAGCTCAAAGAGATTTATTTAATGCATCAGTTTTGGGGCATAAATTCATGCAAATTCAAGACACACTGTGATCCATCAGCTTGCTCTCTCTCTCCTGATTAGGACTGGTAGGCGCCGAGATGCAGTTGTAGCAGCAGCACTAGTACAAGGCTTCGTCAGAGCACAGTGCTGTTACGTCATCGCCATTGCTGTCTATGAACTTGAAGAAGCAGCCGCCGCAGTAGTTAGGCCTGTTGAGATGTAAACAGTTTATTCATGACGTACAGCAACTATTTAATAATAATAATAATAATAATAATAATAATAATAATAATAATAATAATAATAATAATAATAATAATAAGAATAATAATAAGAATAATAATAATAATAATAATAATTTTTATTTCATTTAAAAATGCCTTTCATTCAGGAGAAGCTAAACGAACAGTTACAGTCAGAAAAACCACGATGCTAATTACAAATCACACAATTTCTCGGTGTGACATTTTGTAATGTTTGTGTTACCGCCATTGTGACGCGCACGACAATTACCGACATTGTGTTTTGCGCTCGAAGCGTACCACGACTGCATTTATATGTACCTTTGAATTTGATTTGGTTCTATGTGGCTGCTAGGAAAGTTTTGCACAATCTTTGTTTGTTTGTTTTTCTTATTCCTGTGAAGCGGCTTTTTCTTCAACATCTTCCTAGAGAGCATCATGTCAGATGCACTTGCAGATCACGAAAGTACAGTCAGCATAGGGGGTAGAGCAATCTCCAACCTTCGTTTTGCGGATGACATTGATGGATTGGCTAGAGAGGAACAAGAACTTGAACAGCTGATACAGAGGCTTGACACCACCTCCAGTGCCTATGGAATGGAAATAAGTGCAGAGAAGACCAAAATGATGACCAACAACATCAATGGCATCAACATGGACATCAAAGCCCAAGGCCAATCCCTCAACACAGTGCATAGCTTCAAATATTGAGGAGCCTTTGTATCAGACAATGGGTCCCGACAGGAAGTCCTCTCCAGGATCGCACAAATAACTGCTGCCCTGGCAAGGTTGAAGACCATTTGGTAAGACAAGACCAGCAGTCTACATTCCAAGGTAAGGCTGCTGCGCACCCTTGTCATCTCCATCTTCCTATACGCTTGCGAAACATGGACTCTCACAGTAGATCTACAACGAAGAATACAAAGCATGGAAATGAGGTGCTACAGAAGACTTCTGGGCATTTCCTATACCCAGCACATCACCAACGACGAAGTCCGACAGACCATCACACAAGCCGTTGGACAACACGATGACCTGCTCACAGTGGTGAAGATACGGTAACTCCGATGGTATGGCCACGTCACCAGATCATCAGGCCTTGCAAAGACCATTTTGCAAGGCACAGTGCAAGGAGGTAGAAGAAAGAGAGAGACCGAAAAATAGGTGGGAGGACAACATTCGAGAATGGCCTGGTTTGACATTCAGCGAAGCCATCAGGGTTGCTGATGACAGAGAAAGATGGAGTATGCCGGTTAAACGATTATCTTTGATGTCCCAACGACCTCAGAGTTACGGGATATGATATGATAGGATAGGATAGCTGAAGCGGCTTACAAGTGTTAAACAGACCAAGGTCTCCACGATCCAAAGCAAGTCTGGCATATGCCTTAAAGAAGAACAAGACGTCTTGTATAGATGGACAGAGTACAGCTCTGACCTTTACCACAAACCAAACGGAGACCCATAAGTTCTAGCTTGTCCTCAGATCAGAGAAGAGGAAGAAACCCTCCCAAGTCTCCGAGAAGACGTTGAGGCAGCAGTGCAATCACTAAAGAAGGGGAATTCAGCGGGACTGGACAACATACCCGCGGAATTGCTGCAAATCGGGTGGTAAACGATATGATTGGCCCCATCACTATTAGCTGTAACAAGATCTGGCAGAGTGGGAAGTGGCCTATACCATGGACCCGGTCGCTTGTCATCACTCTTCCCAAAAAAGGTAACCTTCAGGAGTGTGAAAATTACCGCAGCCATCAGCCTCATCAGCCATCCCAGCAAGGTCCTCTTGAAAATAATACTCAACAGGTTGAAACCCCAATCTGAACAAATCATAGCTGAAGAACAAGCAGGATTCAGGGCAGGGCGAAGTACCACTGAACAGATTTTCAACCTCAGAATAATCTGCGAGAAAGATCTACGACACCAACAACATCTGTATCATGTGTTTGTAGACTTCAAAAAAGCGTTTGACCGAGTGGCATGCATCTCTGTGGGCAGCCATGAGAGTGTACAACATCAGCCATAAAATTATTGAAGTCATCAAAAGCCTGTATGACAAGGCTACCAGTGTAGTCCTCCACAACAGCGCCATAGGGTATTGGATCAGAACAACAATCGGCGTGTGTCAAGGATGCCTACTCTCTCCAACACTCTTTAACATCTTCCTAGACCGCCTCATGTTAGATGCACTTGCAGATCACGAAGGCACAGTCGGTAGAGTAATCTCCAACCTCCGTTTTGCGGATGACATTGATGGATTGGCTGGAGAGGAACAAGAACTTGAACAGCTGGTACAGAAGCTTAACACCACCTCCAGAGACTATGGTATGGAAATAAGTGCAGAGAAGACCAAAATGATGACCAACAACACCAAAGGCTTCAACATGGATATCAAAGTCCAAGGCCAATCACTGAAAACAGTGCATAGCTTCAAATATTTAGGAGCCATTGTATCAGACAATGGGTCCCGACAGGAAGTCCTCTCCAGGATCGCACAAACAACTGCTGCCCTGGCAAGGTTGAAGCCCATTTATAAAAGAGAGGACCATCAGTCTACATTCCGAAGTAAGACTGCTGCGCTCCCTTGTCATCTCGATCTTCTAATACGCTTGCGAAACATGGACTCTCACAGCAGATCTACAACGAAGAAGACAAACATGGAGATGAGGTGCTACAGAAGACTTGTGGGCATTTACTATACCCAGCACATCACCAACGACGAAGTCCGACAGACCATCACACAATCCATTGGACAACATGATGACCTGCTCACAATGGTGAAGAAACGAAAACTCCGATGGTATGGCCACGTCACCAAAACATGCCTTGCAAAAATCATCCTGTAAGGCACGGTGCAAGGAGGCAGAAGAAGAGGGAGACAGAAAAAGCGGTGGGAGGACAACATTCGAGAATGGACTGGTTTAACACTGAACGAAGGCATGAGTGTTGCTGAGAACAGAGAAAGATGGAGTACGCTGGTTAAACGATCATCTGTGGTGCCCCAACGACCTTTGAGTTACGGGATAGGATAGGATATGATTGTCTTATTCGGTCGATATTGTTGTGGCAATATTGAGATTTTCTGGAATTGCCTGGTTTACCTCCGACAGAAGGTTCCAGATCAATTTCGGAACAAGTAATCATATTTTCGAACTTGTTTCAACATTCTATGATGCAACACAGAGAAGGGTGAGAGAGGAGGAGGGGAGGGGAGAGAACTGAATGTGAACTTTTTTCTTTGTCGTCTGATTCTTTTTTCAGAACTTTCTTAAAACTAGATGCATTATCGATTGCGCAGAATTCCGAATTGAGAAATTTTTTCTCCCAAAACCCAGAGAATCACATTTAGCAATTATAAACACTACAGGCAAGCTATTTGTTGGACTAATGCCTTCAGGGGCAATTACATACTTATCTAATGTGCATGATGGCTCAGTTTCAGACAGATCTATTGCCGAGAAATGTGGTTTTCTGCACATGTTATAAGAAGGAGGTGACATCTTGGCTGATTGTGGCTTTAACATAAGATATCTAATTTTCAAAAGAAAGCAACTCTTAACATGCCTGCTTTTAGTAGAGGTGGTCAGCTATCAAGTAAGTCAGTGAAACTATCCATGAAAATAGGTCCAGTAAAGAATACATGTTGAGCGAGCAATTGGCCGCATAAAAAACATTTAAGATTCTCCATAGCGTAATATCTCTAAAACTTGATTTCTTTTGAATCAGATTTTGATAATCGTAGCTGTATTGTGTAATCTGCAGCAGCGTTTGTGCTGAACAATCAATGTCAGTAAAGGCCAGGTGTAGATCGCAAAAGAGGCTGTTTTATAATTTACTTATATATATGCAAACTATAAAAGATATGAGAATATTGTGCCTTTTTGATGGAAAAAGAATGTTAAAAAACAATTGACTTACTAGTTACTTGTTGATAGCAAGTTCTGACCTCATGTTTTGTTTAAATGATGTCAATGACAATACTGGATATTAAATACGGATTGCAAACAATGTATTAATTGCAATTGCTTTACATTTATTTGTGCTAAATTAAAAAGGTTTAGAATAATGTTTTGGTTGACGTTGTTCATTGTACCATTACATCGACTAAGCTTGCTAAGTTTCAAAAATTGTGTGTGCGTGGTATTTTTTCTATTCGTGGATGTGTTTTTTTAATTTAATAATAATTCAAAGACATGATCAATTGTTCATAAGCTCAACATGTAATTTGCCTGCGCCTGTGAAGCATTTGGATCAATAAGAGTGGGTTCCCCTTCCCCTCTTTCCCCCCTACCTCAACTACTTTTTATATTGGATGCATAGATAGTTACCCACATCTGTTCATACCGACGGTAAAATTAAAAAAAAATATTGCAGTCTTGAACAATGTTTTGTTTTATGCTTGTTTGTTTGTTGGAGATGGAACGGTGTACACAACATAATTTACAACATTTGTGACTTTGTGTGTTTAAGAAAACAAACAAGCTTGTCATGTGCAATGTCTTAGTCACAATCACACTGTCAACAAATAAAAAAGCAGAAACAGTTGACAGCATTTTGTATTGGTGATAACTGCCTTGGAGTTTGCCAGATAAAACAATCTGGTACTGGCAAACACGCTTGGTCTCCATAAAAACTCCAGACGATGGACATGACACAGTCCGGGCGGGGAGCATCACAACCAGATAGACTACATCATGGTCAAGAAACGCTTCAGATCAAGCATCAACATTGGGACACGCACTTTTCCAGGAGCAGACATCGGAAGTGACCACGATCTCGTGATGACGTCTTTCCGGCTCCACTTGAAGAGAGTAAAATACAGCAAAGTGCACTAGACTGAAGTTCGACCTGGACAAACTGCAAGACCTGGAGGTGGCAGAATTATTTCAGGCCACAATTGGAGGGAAATTTGCACCACTGCTCACTTTTGGGGGCTGGTGAAGTAGATCTCAACACCATGACCACCACCTTCAACTCAGCTGTGACAGATGCCGCCACTGAGATCCTTGGCAAGCACAGACCAAGGAAGAAGCCGTGGATCACACCTGAACTTTTGGATCTGTGTGATAAACGAAGAGGGATTAAAAAAAAGAAAAAGAACACCTCACAGGGAGCTGATGTCTAACGAAAAATCAACAATGACATCCGAAAAGGCATGCGCACAGCAAAAGACAACATTCGAGAATGGACTGGTTTGACACTGAGCGAAGCCATCAGGGTTGCTGAGGAAAGAGAAAGATGGAGTATGCTGGTTAAACGATCATCTGTGGTGCCCCTACGACCTCCGAGTTACGGGACAGGATAGGATAGGATTTTCTTTTGGCCTCACAGATGTTTAATTACATTGACATTAATTTCAAATATGCATCTCCTCAGATAGCAGCCAATTTCAAAGTGTGAATACAACTCAACGTTTAGGCCAAATAAAATTAATACATGACAAAATATTAAATGTTTCAAATTTACTATAATTATTGAGGAAAGGACACAGTCCGTTGTCTATTATAATCAAGGGTGTGTCGGATAGCGCAGTGGTTGGAGCACTCGCTACTGTGTCGCAAGTTAAGCATCGTCCAGTGCGGTTAGCGCTTGGATGGGTGACACAAAACGTGATGCGACAAATAACAGCGCCCCCCAGTTGACTCAACTGTGACTGAGTACCCACTCTCTTAAGGGTGGGGAAGGTAAAGCAGCGAGGGAGAGAGATGGGCATCACCCTCATTACGCTGTCCCAAGATAAGTGTGATCTCCAACATCACGCTCCCCTACGGCCACAAGGCTATGGGACTACCTTTACCTTTCTTTTCTTTTTTTTTTTTTTTTTAACGTACAAACACCCACATGCCAAATACAAAATGAAATGCGTCAATTATTGGAAAAAAAACGACTCCGGTTCAGTTCTCTCTATCAAAGTAAAGCACACACACACACACACACACAAAGTATGTACAACATCAAGACTGGGTTTTACTAAGAATGTATGAATCGGAAAGTGATTTTTGACAGAAAAGGGTTAGAGCAAGGGATAGGGATAGCTCTGCAACTAGCCCTTACCCGAACCTTTTTCTAAAAAGTTGACCTAGTTCGTCTCCTAGAGGCGACGAAATAGGTCAAATTTTGTTCAAAATTTCTCCGAAAATTCACTGTATTTTCTCCGTCCCGGATAGAGCACTCCTGTGTACTTAAAACACTCTCATGCACTACAACTGCACTCCCATGCACTAAAAGAGCACTGCTGCGTACTTAGAAAAAGGTGGGTGGCTGGAAAACTCTGGGTGCCTAATACACTCACCCATTTCCTGCATATAAAGCAAGGTTAGCCACCCATTTTAAGGCTTATACCTCCGCACAACTACGCACACACACACACACACATACTTAAAACTCCTACAACAAACACACTTGCGGTAAGATCTATGGACAAAACCTAGCCAAAGACAAACTTCATGACACAGAAAGCAGCAAGTGTACATAAAATCCAATTGCAAGTGATTGAAACAGTTTAACTTAACTGAGGACCTAAAATGTTTTTTTAATATATATTGCCGCTTTGTAATATAGATGTCGTAGGCAACAGCCAGAGAAAAGCAGTGGATCGTGTGTGTGTGTGTGTGTGTGTGTGTGTGTGTGTGTGTGTGTGTGTGTGTGTGTGTGTGTGTGCGTCAGCCTACCGTAGGTTCCCAAGTACTTGGTAAGTTTTTTCACCGGGTTTCTGAGTTACCGTTTCGTTGTGAGTTACTTTTTCCTATGAACTCACAACGTCAAACTCATAAATCACGTAATCAGATCGTAACTAACGTCGCCATGCAAATATTTCAACTAACTCAGAATAACGTCAGAGTGTCATTCATACACACACACACATATACACACACTTTGAGAGCAGAATTTTCATCTCATAGCTCTCTCTTCAATTGCCTCATTAAGTTTTTGACCTTTTGTGACCTCAAATCTGATTGGTCTTCGTATGGAAAGACACGAGCGGCTAAACCAATCAACAGAGTTGTCCAACACAGAATGCCCGCCAAAGTTGTCACGCCACATCGTGATCTAGAAATCCGTGCAGCGTGATGCTAAAGGTAAGAAGTCATTTTTCAGACATTTTTTTGCTTTGACTTTTAACGAATGGCTTCTAGTGATCTATAAAAACCGTTTTCCGAGTTGGTTACAAAAAAAGGCTGGTTGCAATCTTATTTGAATGTAAAACTCAGCTCCATGTGAAGTGAGTCTGCACTGCTAGCAGACTGAATGGGGCTGCCAACATATCTGACATTTTGCTGTGCTGTGAGGCAGCCATGACAGTTATTTTAGTTGTAGCCATCCTTGTAGTTTACAAACTATGAATGGTGGGGGCAAATCAAAATTGCTTTCGGCTTACAGTGAAAAATGTGTAGAGTAACTAGATGAACAGCAATTGCTACGATTAATGAAACATAAAACGTCGGCAGTCATACATGCCGCTAGATGTAGGAGATTTTGACTGTCGTCAGTTAAAAGTAAAAAAGTGACATCCTGAAATTTTGTAAAAGCTAGCGCGATCCCAGTTTAACCTCTGTAAATTATGCAAGATTCTTATAGTAGATTAATCTTTTATTTCTGAGCAAGGAGGTGAATGCGGGAGGTAATGTGAAGGTGACAAGCATTTTGAGTACCACTACCAGTCCAAATACGTAATTAGATCTGGCTGAAAGTGACAGGCCTATCGTTTTGTTTTTATTTTTGGCACCCCGGAACTTTTCACATGTGTAGCTAATGATACATTTTCTGAAAGTGAGCCTAGATTGAAATTTCAAGATGAATATAGTACATGAATTTGATTTGTATTTTGTGAAAATTAAATATACATTGTTGTTAACGTCTTCTTAATAATAGCCTTGTGATAATGATGTATTTTATGAGCCACACTTTTCCTTCGTTCTGTGAGCATCGGGAGTAAGAAGACGGTAACAACAATGTATATTTTCACAAAATACAAATTATTATAGTATCATATATTATAGTATTATACTGCTTTCCACATTCAAATCGAAACAGCCAAGTTAATATTATTTACACAAAAACAATACAGCAGTCTAAAATTTACTGCTATAATGAACGATTGCTGGCCGTGCATCTTTCACACTGTCCCAATAAACCACTGGAAAATAGATCAGATTCCGTCAGGACGATAATAAGTTTGTTCATAGATACAAAGCCTGTGAATAACCGGTTTCGTTCTTTTGGAGCAAAATCCGAGACTATTTTCGTCGATCAGCCCCCTTCACCTGTTTTGCGCGGACATGCAGGGCAATAGATCGGCCCGATCGTCTGCTATAAAAAAAAATATATAAAAAATTCAATGAAAACTAAATTTAAAAAAAAAGGTTTTGATTGAGAATGATGGTTATGGTAAAATGTAAATAAATGTTTGTTCTTATATAGCGCACATATCTCAATCAAGAGTAACTTGAGGCGCTTTTTAGTACATTGGTCACCGAACCTTCACATAAAGTTAGCTGAAATAGACTTTAAGTCGGAGGAAGAGATCGGTACTGACATTAGTGTCAGTAGCATGCATGCATCCGATCTTTCAGATGGGCAGGGAAGTAAAGAAGAGGAGGAGGCTTGTTTGGACTTTTTAAACCTTTTTTTTGTAAACATATGGAGTAATAAAAAAACAAAACATAACAAGAGAAGCATAAAAAGGTAGATAATCAATTTTTTTTACATTTCTGTTCATTTTGCATTTTATTTCATTTAAATCTATGCACTAATACCTAAGAGTAAGATGTGGTGTTTTTACTAACGTACCCCGAAATATCTCTAAAATTATAAAATGTCTTGCCTGTTAAGAGCTAAAAAAAATAGACGTGTGCCCAGTAAAGGGTTATCTTTGCCAGCGGTGCTTCTGTACCGGTTTCTGGTCTCATAATAGTACTCTTGCACTCACTGAACGTCGCTGTGTTCAACAAGCTGATATTCATGGTGATTTTAGAGTAAAACAAGTGTGATGTTCAACAAGCTGATTTTCATCGTAATTTTTAGAGGACTGAAAATAGCCTGCTGTTTTAGAGGGAAGCCTGTCGTTATTTATAGTGTCATTGGCTGAGTTTTGCGAGAAAAAAAATACTGACAAGTGTGATAAAAAATACTGACAAACTGGGTCCGGAAATACTGACAAGAAGATTAGGGGGTTGGTACCTCTGATTATGAAAGTATTGAAACCTTACTTTCTACCCCCCCCCCCCCCGCCCCCTCCCCAAACCCTATGTTGCTGGGATTTTTTAAAACTTTGAATAATGCAATTTACTTGCAGAACATGTCATCAGGCTGTGATAATGCCAATGGGTCAGGCTGTGATGACAGTGCTAGTGGGTCAGGCTGTGATGACAGTGCTAGTGGGTCAGGCTGTGATGGCAGTACTAGTTGGTCAGGCTGTGATGACAGTGCTAGTGGGTCAGAATATGTCCCCGATACCGAGGACGGTGACACAGACAGCGACACATTCTTGCGTAAGATTTTAATTTTTTTGGTACCTGTGTACTCCTTTTAATTTTTACTGTGTATGTGTAGATGGGGAGGGGTGTTAATTTGCTTTCTCCGCCCAAGCAGGTAGTCTGATGCTGAAAGTGTCGTCTGCATGCAGTCCTACCTCCATAACTATACTTATTCATGATTCAAGTCCAGTGTATGTGTGGGAAAGGGAAGGAAAACCAACATATATATATATAATGAGTCAACTTCCTGGAAGTTTTGTTTTCCTCCCAGTTATCCATGATACTTGTAGGGTGAGGTGTTTGGCAAAACATTCATATTCACAGTTCTGATGATCATATAGTGTGCTCTGTTGTGCCCATTTGCTCAAGCTCATCAGTTGTGTTCCTTTTTATATTTCTGTGCAGTAATATACTTTTTCCAATGGGCAGCTTTTTTCTTTTTCTTATTTTTTTTTTTTTGGGGGGAGGGGGGGGGGGGGGGGTGGTCTCTCGAATGCATACAAACATTGTGAGTATGTAATGTGTTTGTACGTGCTTTGTTAAAGATTATTATTATTATTGTCATTATTTGTTTTCATTTAGCTCTAACCGATATCAACCACCTCGCAAAGAGAAAGTGGCGTGCAAGCTTGAAGAGGGCCTCAAGTTTTCCAGGTTGGTTTGAACCTTTTTAAAATAAAAAGAAGATAAACATAATGTAACAAGCCATGTTGAGTTTAAGAATATATTATTATATACTAGCCGATTACGCATGGGGGCCCCACCAAATTAAATCCATGCTCCCCCCCCCCCCCCTCTGAACTGAAAGCCTCACCCCCCTCCCCCCTTCACCCCAAGCGCCAAGTAAAAGAATACAATGCACTATAGGTCCCAATCCCCCCTGTCCTGGGTGGCGGCTGTTACGATTCGATTGAGACGCGCACAATTGTTTCGATCATTTTGTTTTGCACTGCGCACAGTGATGGCATGTATTTACCTTTGATTTGATTCTGTGCTGTTGCTAGAGGAAGCTTTGTATGATGTAGATAATTTTCGTCGGTCGATAATGTTGAAGAGTATTGTAGGAATACTTGTTGTCGATCGAACCAACCTTCCAGATCTCTCCGAAGAGACCTGGTTAAGCTTTGTAAATCGTGGAAAGTTCTATGACGTAAAGACAGTGCGTAGTTCCGGTGAGGTTTATTTTGATTGGGTGTTACTGCGTCATACCCCCGTGGAGGTGCCGGGGGTTTAGAACTGTATAAATAGTATCCCCACTTTCTGGAAATATAGTGCTTTAAATTCCCACTGTCGCCGTCTTTCTCATTTGTTCTTTCTCATTTCTACTCTGTTCTATCAATCTACTATACTACCTTCTTCTTCACTAGACCAGTCACCTATCTTTTTTCTTGAAAACTCTTCCGGGACAAAACTCCTCATTTGTGTGTGAGGTCTGTTGTATCTGCTTGGAAATATTGGACGCTTGCTGCCAAATGGTCACTAGGGCTTCCTATGATGTTATTATTTAGCAATGTAGGCATTTTATATGTATGTGTTTTGTTAATATTTTATAATAATGTTTGTATTCTATTTTGTTTTTGTAAACTGGGGTTCGATAAATTAGAGTATAGCCTCAGCGTCCCAGTGTTACCACTGGGATTGTTTCAGCAGATTTTTTATGCGGATCAGGGGTGAGTCCTCTTTCAGACAAGTTGTGGGCTTGATTTTGTGGTCCTGATTCGGCTCTTTGCATTCCGCTGGACCCTGTAAGCAATGAACTAACTACTGCGTCATTCTGGAGCATTCTCAGACATTCTCCATTTTTGGGAGGCTATAAAAATAGTGCACTGTCTGCTTGAAGTAAGTCATCTTCAGTAAGAGATCTTGAATGCAGTTGTTGATATTGGCTGAATAAAATTGGAAAACTTCATACGACGACTCCTGCCTTATTGCTGAGTGAACAGGTTGCGTGGATAAATGAATTAGAGTTACACGAGATTCAAGCATCGGGGCTGAATCGATCAAAAATCGTGTAACAGCGGCGCTCTGCATCGTAATCCCTCCCCCCAGTCCATCGCAAGGGATTTTAAAAATCCTGATGCTGATGTCCATGACGGGTGAGTGCCAGTTACAACAATACACTGTACATGCACCGAGGACAGTGCAGTACTCCATAACAGCGTCATCGGGAACTGGTTCAGAACAACAATCAGTGTGCGTCAAGGATGCCTACTCTCTCCAACACTCTTCAACATCTTCCTAGAGCGCATCATGTCAGATGCTCTTGCAGATCACGAAGGCACAGTCAGCATAGGGTGTAGAGCAATCTCCAATCTTCGTTTTGCAGGATGACATTGATGGATTGGCTGGAGAGGAACAAGAACTTGAACAGCTGGTACAGAGGCTTGACACCACCTCCAGAGCTTATGGAATGGAAATAAGTGCAGAGAAGACCAAAATGATGACCAACAACACCAATCGTCCAATGGCATCAAAATGGACATCAAAGTCCAAGGCCATTCCCTCAACACAGTCACAGTGCATAGCTTCAATTATTTAGGAGCCATTGTATCAGGCAATGGGTCCGGGGGTTCAGCCTGACACAAAAAAGCTATGGGCCATAGGGCCCCTCAGATCAAACTTCAATGGGTCATGATTTCAGCAGTAATTTACGTACATGTAAAAGATAACCTGGAGATATTATTACAGAAATTAAATCAAAATAGATTATTGTGAGTGTGCATGTGTTGTGAAGCATGTTTACCAACAAAACACTAACCAGAACAGGGATCAGTATTTTGACTTGACTCGGGGCTCACACAATCATCTTGCGTAGGATTAGCGGCGGTAGACTGTAGTTTAACAGCAGCAAACGACAGTCTAGACTGTCCTATCTCAAGTTTAGTTGGTTTTTTTTTTTTTTTTTGTGGGGGGGGGGGGGGGGGGGAGGCATTTTCAAAGCGGCACAAAGAAAAACACAAAATCCTCCTTGCACGGACACAACATGCGCGCAGACGATAGCAAATTCTGATTTGGAAGAATCGTACAACATTTCTTATTGGCTGAAAGATCAACATCCGGGCCCTCATAGCCGATCGCTGAACTTGCCTTAGCAAAAACACGTTTGTCGCCTCCAATACAGTGCACTGTTATTGTGGTGGCGCACTGGTACCAAAATTCGAAGCTCCATTCGGCCCCTGGCAAGAATTGTAGATGGGTCATTTTTAATTTTTATGCGTCAGTGGCGCAGGGCGCGCTAGTGAACTGATCCCTGGGTCCCGACAGGAAGTCCTCTCCAGGATCGCACAAACAACTGCTGCCCTGACAAGGTTGAAGCCCATTTGGAAAGACAGGACCATCAGTCTACATTCCAAAGTAAGACTGCTGCGCTCCCTTGTCATCTCCATCTTCCTATATGCTTGCGAAGCATGCACCATCACAGCAGATCTACAACGAAGAATACAAAGCATGGAGATGAGGTGCTACAGAAGACTTCTGGGCATTTCCTATACCCAACACATCACAAACAACGAAGTCCGACAGACCATCACACAAGCCATTGGACAACACGATGACCTGCTCACAGTGGTGAAAAACTGAACCTCCGATGGTATGGCCAGATCATCAGACCTTGCAAAGACCATTCTGCAAGGCACAGTGCAAGGAGGTAGAAGAAGAGGGAGACCGAAAAAGAGGTGGGAGGACAGCATTCGAGAATGGACTGGTTTGACACTGAGCGAAGCCATCAGGGCTGCTGAGGACAGAGAGGGATGGAGTATGCTGGTCAAACGATCATTTGTGGTCCCCTACGACCTCCGGGTTACGGGACAGGATAGGGTAGGATATGCACCGAGAAAGCAGCCTGAAGTTGGGTATTGCACCAATGCACCCATAATGCACATATATTCCCCCTGTCCTGGGTGATGCTGCTTGCACGCATTCCATAGCACGGATTTCACACACTCTTGTTTAACTTTTTCACCCCCTCATTCCCCCCTCCCTCTCTGCCTTCCCCCTCTGCCTGCCTTCCCCTCACTCACCACGTGTCCTGGGTGGCGCTGCTCTGCGGCTGCCACACGTTCTGTGAGAAGGCAGGCCGAACTTCGGCCACATGGGTATAACATGAATACATCCAGCATGCACCATAGGTGCTAATCCCCCCAGTCCTGGGTGCAGCTGCTCGCATGCAGTCTATCGCATTGACTTATGTGTTAGCGTTCATTATCATCCAGCGCCTTGAGCAGCCCTTGTGCTGGTAAAGCGCTATATAAGAACAGTATAAGAACACCTCTTGACTACCGAGTTTTTAATTCGTAGTAATGATTTTTTTCCCACAGCCACTGACCATGCAGTTTTATCATCGTACACCACAATCGGCCATGGAATCCAAGGTCAGGGAGCAGCAAATGACTCTGAAGATACAGTCACATCGAGTACTTGTCATGTCGACCATCAGAGCCAGGCAGTACAGGCAGCAGCAGACTGTTCATTCACAAGTTCAACCACAGCAAACCATCCAATTCAGGTACAGATGGCAACAAACATTGATGGGAAACGCAAATGGGACAAAGCTGCAAAATGTAATTTTTGTGAAAGAATGAGCACTAGCAATAACATAACCAAGCATATGCTTTCTGTTCACAAGAACACAGCAGAGGTTGCAGAAATTCTTTCTAAGGAAAAACATTCATCACAGAGAAAATTCTTAATCGAGAGATTGAGGAATCTGGGAAATTATAAACACAATTGTGAAGTATTGAAATCTGGTAAAGGGATGATAATTGCCTGGCGATGTCCTTCTGAACCGGTTAGTGCCTCTGAATATTCACCTTGTGAGCACTGCCTTGGATTTTTTTTGAAGAAAGATCTGTGGCGGCATGCAAGTAAATGCAAATTTCAGAGCTCGACCAGAAAAAGAAGAAAAGTTATTTCAGGATCACAGATGTTACTTCCAGCCGCAGCCAAATGCTCTGACGGTTTGAAAGAGCATGTTTTCTCCAATATGACCTGTGATGATGTGACACTAACAGCAAGAAACGATTCACTTATTGTTTCATTTGGGGAAAAACTGTATCAAAAGAATGGGGATCTTCACGTACCATATATACGCCAGAAACTGAGAGAGCTGTCCCGATTTTTGCTTTTAGCCAGGAAAGTGGATTCTAGCATTACAGACCTGCAAAGTTGTATTGACCCAGGCAAGTTTCCATCCCTGATCAAGGCTGTAAGAGAACTCTGTGGCTATTCCTCAATGGGAAATCGGTTCTCGAATCCATCCTTGGCCCTCAAACTGGGTCACACATTAAAAAAAGATTGCAATCACTTTGAGAAGCAAGGCTCTTATTGAGGGCAGCACACAGCTGAAGGACAGATGTGAAGCCTTTAAAGATCTCTGTGATGCAGATTGGAGCTCATATATCTCGTCATCAGCATTAACAACCTTGGAGACGCAGAAATGGAACAAGCCCCATAGGCTACCCCTGACAGAGGATGTCAGACTTGTATCAGAATACCTGAAAGAAGAAAGAAAGAAACGCCTTAAAAACTTGAAGGCGCACCCTTCAGCTGAATCGTGGCATGCGCTTGCCAAGGTTTCACTGGCCAACATCATCCTCTTTAATAGAAGAAGAAGTGGGGAGGCAGCCAAGATGTTGATGTCAGATTACACAGCAGCTTCCTGCAACAACAGCATACCATCTGATGATGTGCTTCAAGCTTTGTCTGAACTGGAAAAGAAACTTGTAAACAATTTTCAAAGGGTAGAAATTCGAGGAAAACATGGGCGAAAAGTTCCTGTACTTCTGACAGAATCAATGGTTGAAGAAATCGATGCATTAAATGACCTCAGAGCTGAGGTAGGGGTAAGCCAGACAAATCAGATGTCTTTGCAAGACCCTACTTTCAGTCACAGCATCACATGTCAGGTCATCAAACACTCCATGAAGCAGCTCATCAGAGTGGTGCCAAAGAGCCAAGCAACATCACGGGTACCAGACTCCGCAAACATCTTGCAACAGTTTGCCAGGTGCTGAATCTGGCTGAACACGAACTAGAACAAATTTGTACTTATATGGGACACAACATTAGTGTTCACAGGGAGTTCTACAGGCTACCACAAGACACCTATCAACTGGCTAAAGTTAGCCGTCTGCTGTTGTGCATGGAAAGTGGGCAGTTATCAAAGTTTCATGGGAAAACACTTCAGGAAATCGATGTCAACCCTGACTTTACAGATTCAGAGGTAGAGGGGGGTGCAAGTGAAGCTGTGGTTAGCGATGAGGAAGAAGTGACGGCAACATCAACCTGTGCTAGACCCGTTGAAAACCAACAGATCGCACAGCTATGTAACGCATCAAGAAGAGACCAGGAGATAGCTTCTACATCATCTCGAGAAAGCGAGCAGTCGTCAGAATCGAGATGGAAAAGGTCAACAATTAACCAGAAGATGGTGTCAAGATCATCTCCTAAAAACTCTAAAAAGAAGATGGCAAAGACATCATATGTGAGCGAAACGTCGAGACACAGGGATTTCTTGTCCGCAGAACATAAGCAACTGATTCAGAATCACTTCAGGAGCCATATTCTGGAAAGACGTTTGCCTGGAAAGTCTGAGTGTGAGGAATTCATTCGATCGAATGACTCATTTTCAAGCAAGTCGTGGCAAAAGATCAAATGTACTGTTAGGAATGAGATTGAAAAAACAAGACGACAAATTAAAAAGCTGCAATCCTAAACATGAGTTCATTCAGTTAAGAACATAATCACTCAGTCTCTTCTACATGACACTTCTGGAGTTTTTGCTTTCTGTTTTAGCAAATATTTGTCTATTTGATCATCTGTTTCACTTTTTTTTTTGTGGCCGCTAAACTGTTCGTGTTTGAAAAATGGTTTGTTTTAAAAGTGTGTAAACTAAATGCTTTTAAAACCACACACAAGCAACACGTTTATCCAATTCTTAGCTTATGCATAAGAAGTATTTCAAAATTGTTTATACAATTGTAGCCTGATGTGCTAGATCTGTCTGCCCTGTCAGTCAATTAAAAAGCGATCTTGGAATGTGTTGATAAATTGAGCGATAATTTTGGGTGCCCCTTGGCACATCTTAAGCATTAAATACTGTAAGATGGTGTGGTAAGTGGGGAAAATTTACCGTTTCTTTGTTTTGGGAGAGATGTACAAAGTTTTAGTTGAGATAACAGGTGTAATTTGATGTTAATATTATCACCCTGAGAACAACTTCATAGACCATGCCTGTCTTTTTTAAAAATATCAATCGCTAACATGTAATGTGCACATGTACAAATTATTTATTTATTATTTTTTGTATGTTATGGTATGATATAGATATATGTTGCGCTCAACGTGGACCATTTTTTGTATGTTATTGTAAACTGCATAATGTGAACATTAGGCAGATGACTTGCCTAATGTTAAAAATTGTCAACATTAGGCAGAAAATTGACTAATGTTCACATTATGCAGCTCCATTTTGCCAGATATGAACAGGTTTGCCTAATTTGAACAATCATGTTTATTGAGAGAGAGAGAGAGAGAGAGCGAGAGAGAGAGAGAGAGAGAGAGAAGCAGATAAAGTAGACGTAGAAGCAGAAATAAGACTAGTAGAGTTATCTCGATGGAATAGCAATTTATTCAAAAGAGAAGATAACAAGATAAAAAAAATAATAACTAACTGAAATGCAAAGAATAATAGGATACAGCAGAACATGTAGAAATTTATTTCATCATAATGCATGTCTAATTTACAAAACTCACAAAATACATTAGAAAACTTCAAAGATAAATTTCAAAATCTCTTGCAGAAAAAAAAAACATACAATAATGTGTGTGGCGTATTGCTCAAAAAATAGAAATAGGCAAAAATTGAACAGATAAATGTGTTTACAATTTGATCTCAGGGCCTAGAAATTGTTGCATGATCTGCCAGGGTGACAGCGGCAGTTACACTTAATTTCTTTTTTCACGCAGCTGCATCGTCCCGATGTACACTTAGTTGTACATTGGGACTTCGTAAATCCTTGACCGCCAAGCAGCCTTTGCTGTAAAATAAAATCTTCAATCCATTAAAAATAAACACACTGAACAGCACTCAAAATATGGAGAGAAAAATAAAGAGGTGAGAAGACAGGTGAAGTTAATACTCAGTCCTTAATGAGAAAGAAAACTACACAATAGAAGGGGAAATAGAACAATCTAAGTGTAAAATAAAAATGTTGACCCATTCTCTCTCTCTCTCTCTCTCTCTCTCTCTCTCTCTCTCTCTCTCTCTCTCTCTCTCTCTCTCTCTCTCTCTCTCCAAATAAACATGATTGTTCACATTAGGAGAGAGAGAGAGAGAGAGAGAGCAAATAAACATGATTGTTCACATTAGGTACCCCCGTTGGGGTGCCGGGGGTTTCAGTATAAATAGTATCCCCACTTTCTGGAAATTTAGTGCTTTAAATTCCCACTGTCGCTGTCTTTCTCATTTGCTCTTTCTCAGTCCTGCTCTGTTCTATCAATCTGCTATACTATCTTCTTCTTCGCTAGACCAGTCACCTACCTTTTTTCTTGAAAACTCTTCCGGGACAAGACTCCTTGTTTGTGTATGAGGTCTGTTGGATCAGCTTGGGAATATTGGACGCTTTCTGCCAGGTGGTCACTAGGGCTTCCTATGATGTTATTATTTAGCAATGTAGGCATGTTATATGTATATGTTTTGTTGATAATTTATAATGATGTTTGTATTCTATTTTGTTTTTGTAAACGGGGGTTCGATAAGTTGGGGTGAAGCCTCAGCCGTCCCCGTGCGTGGGATGTCTTTATTGTAAAGTGACTGGCTGGTGGAGGACATTCAGTTTTCCCACTAGGGTTGTTTCAGCAGATCTTTTATGCGGATTGGGGGTTGTCCGGTCCTGATTTGGCTCGGAAGAGTCCGCTGGACCTAAAGCAACAATTATGTTATGTAATGTAATGTTTTGTAATGTTCACATTAGGCAAACCTGTTCATATCGGGCAAAATGGAGCTGCATAATGTAAACATTACTCAATTTTCTGCCTAATGTTGACAATTTTTAACTTTAGGCAAGTCATCTGCCTAATGTTCATATTATGCTGTTTGTTGGCTAGTGCTCACATTAAAGGCAATTGTCCACATTGAGCGTAACATATATATTGCTGGTATACAGAAAAATGCATATTTATTTTGCAATTATCCTCTTTTTTTCATATGGTCAGTGTTACCACATTTCTGAAATGATCTGCTTTTATGTGCAAACTATTAAGGAAAATGATTTTGAATTTCAGGTTATGAACTATTGAGTTGTTTTTTAATGCAAGGTACAGTACACTGCAATATATTTGCTGAATTTGTGAGACGGTAGAGGGCATACAGTACAATGTATGTATAATAAGGAAGATTTTCCCAATGTCAGGTGGATGAACATTACTTGGGACACCCTCAGCCTTTACAGAAATAACAAGTACAATGCACACATGCATTCAAACCCCTGTTGGGGTGCCGGGGGTTTCAGTATAAATAGTATCCCCACTTTCTGGAAATTTAGTGCTTTAAATTCACACTGTCGCTGTCTTTCTCATTTGCTCTTTCTCATTCCTGCTCTGTTCTATCAATCTGCTATACTATCTTCTTCGCTAGACCAGTCATCTACCTATTTTCTTGAAAACTCTTCCGGGACAAGACTCCTTATTTGTGTATGAGGTCTGTTGGATCAGCTTGGGAATATTGGCTGCTTTCTGCCAGGTGGTCACTAGGGCTTCCTATGATGTTATTTAGCAAATGTAGGCATTTTATATGTATGTGTTTTGTTAATAATTTATAATAATGTTTGTATTCTATTTTGTTTTGGTAAACGGGGGTTTGATTCATTAGAGTACAGCCTCAGCGTCGCGTCCCCTGTGTGGGATTTCTTTATTGTAAAGTGACTGGCTGGTGGAGAGCTTTCAGTTTTACCACTAGGGTTGTTTCGGCAGATCTTTTATGCGGATCAGGGGTTGTCCGGTCCTGATTTGATTCGGCAGAGTCCACTGGACCTAAAGCAATAATCATGTAATGTAATGTACATGCATTCAATTAGATGTGTAAAATAATTCAGTAAGAATTCATGAACAAATTGATTACATTTAATTTTTCAAGTGTTCTTATGGGAATCATATTTTTGTATTTGTATATGTGTGTTTAGATCATAACCATGTTTAAGATCTTGTAAGAGTGTAGACCCGTTTCGTGAGAGGTCCTGATTCGGCTCATTGTAGTCCGCTGGACCCTATAGGCAATGAATAAACTAACTGCATAATAAACTGCAGTTCTCATAAATCCACACCACCCTTGTGTTTATAAATAATAATTTGTGCATTTGTTTTTTTTTAATTCATTAATTGTGCATGTGTCATTTTCCCCTTAAATATGCTGTAAACACTTTGTAATTAATCAAAGGCACTCCGTGTGGGATAGTTAATCGTTGCTTAAAAGGTCCAGCGGACTACAATGAGCTGAATGCACCTCCCCTCAGCACGACTTAGTTTTATTTACTTGGGGATGTGGTAGAGTAGTCATAATATTATCATCAAATTGTATTTTTGTATTTGTATGTGCGTGTTTTGTGCATGTTTTTAATCTTGTGAGATTTTAGACCCGTTTTGTGAGAGGTCCTGATTCGGTTAACGTTGTCCGCTAGACCCTTATAAGCAATGGATAACTAACTAAATGAGCAGAGTCAGGACCTCAGTAGTTGAAATTTCACAAATCAATACGACACATTTTGGTGCGGAAGTTCATCTAGTTTTCTCATCACTATGGTTTTATTTGTGTGGTGACATGCGTTATGTTTTTTTCCAACATGGTGTTGACATGGGTTGGATGGTTGTAGAGCATGGTTTTTGTTGTTGTGACTATTGTGTTTATTATAGTGCAAGGTAGGTCACGGTCTCGACACGTCACGCAGATCAAATCAATTCACGGTGTTGATCTAAACTTATCATTCACATTTAAACCAAAACCTCTTTTTGCAGCAATAGCTGCAGTCGTAAAGTACTGCACACTTTTCCCCTTTGTGTTTCTGATTTTGTAAGAAAAATATACCCGTTTCATGAAAGATCTGTTTCGTGAGAGGTCCTGATTCGGCTCATCGTAGTCCGTTAAATCCTGTAAGTAATGAGTTACTAATTAATCCCTTCCCCCGCCTCATATTACCTTGTAGCTGATGTCCAACGGAGTTGAAAACGCTGTCCATCGCTTTCCGCAGTGTCCGTTTTTGTGCTCGGGACGCCGTCGTGCTCTCCTTATTGACTTCCCGCAGCATTTTGTTCAGACAAGCACTTTTTAACACATCAGTTTTAAACCAGATTTTTTTTTTAGAAGTTGACTGTGTAAAGATCTTTTAGTTTTTAAGAGATGTTGGGTTGTTTTTAAAGATTTACATAGTATTATACAGTTTTCATTTGATTATTTTTGAGGTCCTGATTCTGCAATACTTTGTGATTGTGGACTATTGCTGGTAGTTGTGGTGCATGGACTGAGCAAGGTATTTGGTTTAGATGTGAACAATAATTATGTTTAGATAAATTCCGGGATTGATTTGTGCTCTGCGTGACAGCGCTCACATATTGTCTACACTTTGTACGATAGTAAACACAGAGTAATACTGGAAGCTTAAAGTCAACAATCGGCCATCCCATGTCAAGTGCCTATGGTTTCTTCTTAGCCAAGCATATAAAGTTATGAATGTTTGCGCAAAGCATGTTTTAGTTTTATTCACCTTCACAAATTGTTCATTTCTTTTGCAATTATGATGGATTACTTACGTGAATACAGAGTTACATGTGTATAAGATTGTATTCATTTTCAGTGGCTGCCTAATGTTCTATACACCCGTGGGAATACCGGGGTATCTTTCATTATCGTGTCCATACTTTCTGAAAATTTAGTAAGACCAGTTGTGTCTGTTTTCTGTTAGTTTTTTTTTTTTTTTTTTTTTGTAATTGAATAAAACTTTTTGTTTTAATACAAGTTTAAACCTATCTTTCACTGGCGTGTTCTGTGTATACTATTGATGTTATAGTCTCACCTTTCTATCACTCCTCCAGTTTGCATGTGACTTGTATGTTATAAGTGCACACATAATCATGGTGAGTAATAATTTGACTTGACTTTGACTAAAGTCCTGCTCTGCCATAAAGACAGTCTCGGGAAGAAGGTTAGAATTGGAGTACGTAGAAGTGCAGGTGGATAAAAATTGTAAACAGAAAGGCAAGTCTACAGTATGATAAGGGCAAGAATTGAAGCAAACATTTCTACCAAGTAAAAGAAGTGAGAGGGTTCCGGTGAGAAGCGGACTTACAAATACAGCAACTGATATTCAAAGTACAATGAATATTTCAAAAAACAAAAAAAACAAAAGACGTAACTTCAAGATTTTTGCTCTTTATTTACATTTGTTTGATGAAGGTGCATATGTCAAATGTTCACAAAGCTTGGTTCCACTAAGCTAAAACAAAGACCACGAGTTTTTCCCCCACTGTATTAATACAGTCTTTAGTGCCTCACGAACGAATTGTCACAGGTACAAGATGCATCAAAGTAAATTAACAACAGACAAACATTTATTATTAAAAACTCTTCTCACCCAGACTCTTTTTTCTCCATCCAAACCTCACTCCAACCAAAGTTTATTTTTTGTCCTTATCCCATACACCCTTCTAACTCTCCCACCCCAGCACTCCCCTCCAACCCTCACCACCACACATCCTTGCTACAATTAACTATCTAAAACATTTGAATAATAGTAACAGTCATTAACGTGTTACCAATGATAGAAATTATGCAACATACATTTCAATTTATTTAATTAATTTTAAAATTCACGCCTGTGATAGGCCTATTATACGAAATTAAAATATAAACAAATTTAACATCATTAATTAGGTAGTTCATTAACGCTAGTCCCATGCGGGAAAGCGAGATCTATGCTGAAAATTACACGTTTTCAATTTCCGACAGCTTTCAGTATATGGCATATTATTTAAAATGGAAACTTCAGAAATGAAGTTGGATTCTTTGTCTTTTACCCCATGCCATTTGTTTGCAAAATGTGCTTGGACTGAATGCGTGTGCGAAAGTTATTTTTTGCCTTTTGCCGTACATGTGATATATTTGTTTCAAACTAATTATTACTCCAATAGGTTTTGTTTCTCAGTTGTTTTTTTTTAAGGATTAAAAGGAATAATTGTTCCTTTGCTGAAACCGGAAGTGCAAGACTAGGCCTAGCGACGAGTAGCGTAGCTTACACTGCTAACCCTTACGCATCACCATTCCTTCTTCCTTCCCCCCCCCACCCCCCCCCAAGTTAATCCGAGTTTATGGTCCATCAAACTAGTGTGATTACTAATTTGTTTCTCATGACAAGCAAGGTGATATAATAAAATTAGAAACGAGTTAAAAATAATAAAAAACAAAAATTTTGTTTTGGGACAATAAAAGTAAAACTGAAAGTAAACAGGCCTTCATGGTTTCAGTACCAAATGATTATGAACATAGTAGGCCTATTCTGAACCTGGTTCTGAACAAGAAGTCTTGCTTCTTGATTGTCATAGGCACACCACTGGTATTGTAAAACCGCCTCTGGCCTCGTGGCGCAGTGGATAAGTCGCCGGTTTCCTATGCCGAAGGTAGCGGGTTCGATTCCCGCAAGGGGCGAACGTATGTGACTTAGGTACGAGACTATTGAGGTCACCGAGGGTTTTCTCCGGGCACTCCGGTTTCATCCCTCCCTTCAATAATGGTACAGGACGCAGTCAATATTATAAAACTTTCAAAAATAAAAATTCGATTTTCTTTCCGTCTTCTAATAGCGATCTCCCTGCCTTTACACCACCTGTTTGCGTGATGGATGTGTATTTGGTGTGTGTGATGGTGGATGAGACAGGTGAGCGTTTATGTTGGTATAGATCGCCGCTCTTTGAGCCTGATTGATTTGGGGAAAGGCGCGTATATAACGTCCTGTATTATTATTATTATTATTATTATTATTATTATTATTATTATTATTATTATTATTATTACTTCGGTGATGAACCACTTGAGCAGCTACCCAGTCTTCTTCCTGAAGAAAGGATGCAGCCACAGGGCAGGAAGCGGTTGCTTTTTGACACTGAAGAGGAGGAGTATGAAAATCAGGACGGAGAGATCGATTGTGAAGAAGGCGGGAGTGAAGACGTTGACGTCGACTTCGAGAACTTCAAATTTGAGAGGGTCGGAGAAATCATAGCAGTGTACTATGTGGAAGGTTACTTTGTTGGGGAGGGGACATCAGTTTTGAGTGAGGAGGAGGGGACAGTGAACTTTCTTGAAAGTGCAAGAGGCACTGAGGATGTGTTCCGCTGGCCCAGATGGTCTGACTGCTGCCAGATTCCTGCATCGGTTGTTTTTGGACGCAACATTGTACATGCACCATTTTCTTCTTCTGTCAGAACATTCACAGTCGAATCTCCAGCAAACCTGTCTGCCATGTACACCTGTTTGAAGCAGTACTTGACTGACAACTTTGTTTGACTAACTTTGAAGAAGGGGTATATGCAATTGACTGTCACTTCTCATCCGACTGTGCACTTTGCAAGAATTTAGTTTTCTCCAGAGAACTGTGAACAATGTTAGTAAATATCTTACTTGATTGAACAGATATTTGTGAAGTTAAAATTGTAATCAATCTAAACATCAAAAATCATGGATGTATTTTCAGTAGTTTTTTTAAATATTTCAATCTGAAATGTGCTACCCTCTAAATTTCCTTTGGTTTCCGCTGGAGAACCTGGAGGCTGTGTCCACTTTTTTGGATTATTTTAAACATTACACTGAATTTTACTGATGTCTGTAAAGATTATACTGTCATCTATCTACAAACTAAAAATTATGGTTGTATCTTAAATAGTTTCTGAATTATTGGCATTGAAGTGCGAGAAACTATAACTTTCCCGTTTTTCTGCTTGACAAATTGAGGTTTTGTCATTGCTGAGGCTCTTATACTCCAAAAGTATTGAACTAAGCTGTCTGAAAAAATGGGCATGTTCTACACAAATTTATTTGGAATATCTGAAAGTTTCGGACAGCTGCTATACATATTGTGTGAATTGTGATGACCAAAAGTTGCTCCCTCCCCCCTTCCCACTCCCCGTGCAGTGTTGCGATGGTTTCAGTTGTGTTTTTTGTTAAGTTTGCATGCTTGCTGACAGAAGCCATATGAGATTAGAGGGCTAGAACTATGTGTTTTTTCTATTCCTGGTTGCTGATAAAGTTGCCCTATTTTACAGTTTTGAACATAGTCACAACAGCGTATATACTAAACTATCAATATCTCAGGAACTAATACAGGTATCCACTCACTTTGGTGTGTGTTTTGCTTGTACTTTATTTTTTTCTTCAAGACATCACAAAACATACACTCTCACTTCAAAACCAAATTTTGACTGCCACTACCTAAATTAATAAAAATAAAATAAACTTAATTTAAATAAAATGAACAAAAATAAATAAAATGTAAAAATACAGAAACAGCTACCACGAATTGAAGAATAAAGAAATATGGCAAAAATTGAAACTTGTTCCAATTATCACAGATATAAAAACAATCAAATGTATATTTTGACCCCGGCACCTGTGCTAAAACTTTATGAATTTGTAATTTTTGAAATACATAAATAACCAATATTTATCTCCTTTTCTCTTTCTATGATGATTGTCACACGTTTGAATGGTTTCTAGTTTAGCATATATTTAAATTCTTGGAAAACTAAATTTTGTTAAAATATCACATTGATTGATTGATTGATTGATTGATTGTTGCTTTAGGTCCAGCGGACTCTTCCGAGACAAATCAGGACCGGACAACCCCCAATCCGCATAAAAGATCTGCCGAAACAACCCTAGTGGAAAAAATATCACATGCATTTGTAATGAAAATATAACCGTTCAACACTTGTTGACAGACAGAATTTTTCAGGTTAAGGTTGGGGGATCTTTGTCAGATACTAGAGAACAGGAGATGGGAGTGCCTCAGGGTAGCATCTTGTCTCCCTTGCTGTTTAATATTAAAATAAATAACATTGTTCGTTCCGTTAAACGGGGAATTGACAATTCTTTATTTGTCGACGATTTTGCATTGGTAGCCAAAGGTAAAACTTTGGCATCTGCAGAACGTCAGCTACAGTTATGTGTCAAGGCCGTTGAAGACTGGGTTTTACAAAATGGTTTTAAATTTTCTGAAGCAAAAACTGAATGTATTCACTTTTCCCAGCACCGGGGAATTATTCAAGACCCTACTATTCTCCTCAATAAAACTCCAATAAAGGCGGTCAAACAAGTCAAATTTTTGGGTGTTATTTTTGATCAAAAGCTATCTTTCATTCCTCATCTGAAAATTTTGAAAACTAAATGTCAACAGGCCTGCAATTTGCTCAAGGTTATCAGTGGTACAGACTGGGGTGCTGACAAGAAAACTTTATTGCTGTTATATCGTTCTTTAATTAGATCCAAGTTAGACTATGGTTGCATTGTCTATGGTTCTGCTAGAAAATCTTATCTTAAGATGCTAGATCCAGTTGCCCATCAGGCACTACGCATTGCTTTGGGTGCGTTTCGCACTTCCCCTTGTGAAAGCCTTTATGTGGAAGCTAACGAACCCCCGCTGGAGCTGAGACGTACAAAATTGTCAATGAATTACTATTTAAAATTAAAAACTGATCCTATGAACCCTGCTTATGACTGTGTTTTCAACCCAGATTTTGTTCAGAAATTTGAATCCAAACCTAACACAATCCCTCCGTTTGGCATCAGAATGCAAGTTCATCTGGAAAAAGCAGGCATTGATGTTGCTTCCATCAACGACGATGAACTTCGGACTGAAGCTCCCCCATGGAAATTATGTACCCCAAACATTAATTGGCAGTTGTCCGCTTTCCTTAAAAACAATACCTCTGAAACCGTATATAACCAACTTTATTTAGAACAGTGTGCATTATACCCAGGATATGAACAACTTTTTACAGACGGGTCAAAGAAAGGAGATTCAGTTGCTGCTGCGTCTGTCTCCGAGAGACACTTAGACCAGCCTTTGCAACAGCGTTTACCTGATTTTTGTTCTGTTTATACAGCTGAGCTCAAGGCAATTCATTTAGCTCTGAAACAAGTTTATCAATCCAAAAGAACCTCATTTTTAATCATGTCCGATTCATTGTCAGCACTTCAGGCTCTTTCCACGAGAAAGATATCACACCCTTTTCTGGCAGAGATCCATGACCTCCATACACAACTTGTTTCTGAGGGTAAAAAGATAGTTTTTATGTGGGTCCCTGGTCACATGGGCATCCGCGGCAATATTGCAGTAGACAGAGCGGCTAAAGATGCTCTACATCTCGATTTCCCTCCAGAGATTTTCCAGTTTGTACCCTACTCTGACCTACGTTGTATGACTGGATCTTATTGTAAACGACTGTGGCAGACTGACTGGTCTAACCATGTCAACAACAAATTATTTCAAATTCTTCCCGATTTGTCCACTTCTTTGCCTAACTTTGCGTCCACTCGCAGAGAGGAAACAGTGTTGTCTCGCCTTCATATTGGGCATACTTATGTCACCCACAGTTTCCTTTTAAAAGGAGAAGAACCACCATGGTGCTTTGCATGTGATCAATCTTTTTCTGTTCGCCATTTTATGTCTGAATGTGCTGATTTGATTGAGGAAAGGGAAACATATTTTGGTTCCATACCTTTCAAAGAGATTTTTAAAGTATGTAATTGTCAACATCTGTTTCAATTTTTACATGATGTTGGTTTGTTCTATCGCATATAAATTGTATCGACATGTTTTGTTTAGTTTGGATTTTATTAGGACTGAATTTAGTGATTTGATTGAAGAAAGAGAATATATTTTTAATACATCAGTTTTAAAGAAGTCTCTTAAAGAGGTGTCATGTGAAAGTTTGTTTGTGTATTTAAGAGTAACAGGCTTGTTTTTTAAGACTTAAATCATTTTATAATATTTGAAGATAACGTCTCTCTGGTCCTGATTTGGCTCGGAAGAGTCCGCTGGACCTAAAGCAATAACCTTGTATTGTATTGTATTGTAGTACAATGTAACAATATAAAGAGATATTTACTGAGCAATTATCATAAATTGAATAACATTCAAGATTTTAGATAAATTTCAATATTTGAAATTATTGTCACAAAACGGTGTTGTCACATTGACATTAAAAACATACAAAAGGCAAAAAGGAAATGTGTCTGTAACATAATAAACACAGGAAGTGTGTATGACTTGCTGCTCATAACTGTCTTTGTAAGTTACTTCCTCATGAATATTCATGTATTCATACCTCACAAACCCTTTGAAAAATCAACTACTGAAAAATGAGCCTTAGGCCTCAATAGTCTACAGGGCTGAATTCAACACTTCCTTCTGATCTGTTAACAATGTCCAGAATGTACTTGCTTATAATGGTTATCATAATATCACAGGAAGTGTGTATAACTCGCTGCGGTGGTAAAAAACATCATAACTCACAATGATGGGTAGACGGGTATGTGTGTGTGTGTGTGTGTGTGTGTGTGTGTGTGTGGGTGTGTGTGTGTGCGTGTGTGTGTGTGTGTGTGTGTGTGTGTGTGTGTGTGTGTGTGCGTGTGTGTGTGTGTGTGTGTGAACGCAAAAAAGCGCACACATGGGTAGCAGACCTTGCCTTAGTAACAAATGGGTTTATTTGCTTGGAACCAACTTTTTTCCAGGAACCCACTTTTTTCTAAGTGCGAGGGAGTGCTCTTTTAGTGCAAGGGAGTGCAGCAGTTGTAGTGCATGAGAGTGTTTTAAGTACACAGGAGTGCTCTATCCGGGACGGAGAAAATACAGTCAATTTTCGGAGAAATTTTGAAGATAAGTCGACCTATTTCGTCGCCTATAGGAGACGAAGTAGGTCAACTTTTTAGACAGAAAGAGCCAATTTTGACTTAGATTCTTACATTTCAAGAAGAAGTTTGCGTTTTTTCCGTCAAAAAATCACTTTCCGATTCCTACATTCTTAAATAAACCCAGTTCTGATGAATTGCAAGTATGGGTGTGTGTGTGTGTGTGTGCGTGGGTGTGTGTTGTAAACATGCTTATCTGAGATATTTCACCGCAATAATGTAGGTTAATACACTCTGTAATGATCATACTCTTCTAGTGGAGTCCTTTAATGTAAGGAAAAAAATCTGAACGTTAAAAGGTACATTTACGTCACTTACACACACTTAGCATTGGGGAAGTTGCTGCAACTTGGAAATTGGCATGGATCGACGAAACACTGAACCTCCATGACGCCGTCTGGGCAATTCCCTGCAGAATGACAATCATCATCATCATCATCATCATCATCATCATCATCATCATCATCATCATCATCATCATCATCATTTCGTCGTCTCCGCCTTCATCCTCGTCATCGTATCAGTACAGCTGAAGTTTATCTGATGAATAACATGATGGCAAGCCATTTAAATGTATTTTCAGACACTCACACACATAGACCCCCCCCCCAAAAAAAAAATCTTTTAACACAATTGTTAATTGTAATGGTGGTGTTGTGATTAGGCTTTATGCTAAAGAAACAAAACGAAAACCTGGAATGATATGATAGGCTACTACATGAACTATGTGTAAGCAAAAAAAGCACAATATATTACAATCGGATACGCTGATTTTTAGATACAATACGATACGTGTTTAGAGGTTGGTGTAGCACAATGACCTTGACCTTTGAGAAAGTCCAAATACGAATGATCTAACATGCTTAGCAGTAGTCAAGGTATTCCAAGGTAAAAATGACGAATTTGGGTTCAGATAGTCTTGGGATAAGGCCCCCCAAAAGTGTGTTTTGAACAAAATAAAATAAAATTCTAAGCGTCGCACCGACCGACTGACTGACTGACCGACAACCAGACCGCTATTGAAGGATGGCACATGATTTTAAACACCTGTATACCAAAAAGGCAACAAAATCGATTCAGCCCCCTTTGAGCTATTGAGGAAGACGTGTTTAGCTACAAAATGACTTTAGTGACCTTGACCTTTGCGGTAGAGCAAATAAGGGACAGTGGAAGCATGCAGGCCACTAACCTAAGTAATGTTTATATAATGTGGTTACAAGCCATTTCGTTGTTATTGACATATAACGTCTCATGGACAGACACATGCACACCGACCGACAGACCGACACTTGGCTCGTTCTGATTCCCGCACAATTTCAAAATATTTCCACAAACGTCTGGAAATACATAAGTGATTATATATATATATACTTTTACACGTTTGGGGAATAAATATAACCGGGTTCAATTAAATTCAAAAAATCTGTATTAGCTTTAAAGTGACAAGAAATTTTAACATTATAACAATATAGGCATTAAACATTGCTTTAATGAAAAAAAAGGTGACTGGCATTCAAACTTGAAATGTATTAGGTATATCAAATGTTAGTTAGTTAATTATTGCTTACAGGGTCCAGCGGACTGCCAAGAGCCGAATCAGGACCATAAAATCAAGACTACAACTTGGCTGGAAGAGAACTCACACCTGATCCACATAAAAGATCTGCCAAAACAGCCCTAGTGGTAACACTGAAGCTACTCCACCAACCAGTCAATTTACAATAAAGGCATCCTACGCAGGGGACGCTGAGGGACTAATTTATCGAACCCCCGTTTACAAAAAACAATTTTGAATACAAGCATTATTATAAAATATCAACAAAACACATACATAGAAAATGCCTACATTGCCAAATAATAATATCATAGAACCCCCATTGACCATTTGGCAGAAAGCGTTATAGAAAATGTAAACATACATTGTGCACACATTAACACTCTGTCGCCCATGCACGGTAATACACACTGCACTCGCAACTCCCCTCGCACACATTCAAATTTACATTATAAAGTATGTCGCGAAACGAAAAGCTCGCGAGTGTTTTATTTTTCCAAGAGCAAATTTTCGTATTGAGTGCCTCTGGCAAAGTTAGGAATATGACGTCAGTTTTGCTACGTGTCAATCGCCATTTTTTGTATTCTTGGAAAGAATAAAATGGACGAATTTTATTGATAATTCTTTTGTGTGAAAGATGGTGATTAGTTCTAAAAATAAAATTTTAGGGAAAGCAAAGAGGTTGTAAACTATTTCTGTCTTTTCTGTCATTTGTGTACATAGTTGTAAATAGTCTATTTCTGTCTTTTTTTTTGTAATTTGTGTACATAGTTGTAAATAGTTGTACCCTTACTGTTCTGTCTTTTGGTGTATTGTAGCAAAAGCAATGTTTTATCGAGTGCATGTATTTATATGTAATGATTATGTAAAGCGTGGTGAGTCTGGTCATAGGCTGGAGTACCCGCTATATAAAAAAATCCGTTATTATTATTATTATTATTATTATTATTATTATTATTATTATTATTATTATTATTATTATTATTATTATTATTATTATTATTATAAACTATTAATTATATAAAATATAATATTTGAGGTGATAGTTACTTTTTGCGTTGTGATGTTTCATTGGCTATTCTAGTGGTAAAAGTGTGGTAGCCTAGGTGAAATAGAATCGAGGCAGAATCGGTTAGAGAAACTGTCGGAAGATCAGTTGGGAGGAAAATCTAGACTGGACAGGGAGGATTTAACCCAAGCTCCGGGGCAACTTGATCTATGGGATGCCGACAACAGTTTAGCATGCTGCTGAATGATGTCTGACGTGGCTGGGCCAGGAAATCATTTGTTCCTCAGCGTTTGATCAGTTTTAGCTGAATTCTGGCACCGCAGGGTAAATATTTTGATTTTTCTTCATTCAAGATAATTTCCTAAGAGATTGATAAATGAGATAGTTTGTTCATTGAATGCATTTGTTTTCCAGAGAAGTAAGATAGTTTGTTCATTTGAATGCATTTGTTTTCCAGAGTAAGATAGTTTGTTCATTTGAATGCATTTGGTTTGCAGAGGACTGATGTGTTGATTAATCATAATGTGTTTTTCCAAGCAGAGCCGGACCTGGATAAGTTTAGGTTTGCATGGAAATATTTTTCATGCAAACATCTAAGACTAGTTTTGTTCGGCAGGTGTTTTTGGTTTTGGGTTTCCGTGAGTATCTCATCTTCGAGACTGCACTGGATTCTTCTCTGATGTCTTGTTCATGATCGGGGTGACCGATTCTACGATGGGACTGTACGTCAACGATGGCTACAGAGGTCACTGGTGGGTTACGGATAGCCATTAGATCTAACGGCGACATCGACGTTAAGTTCCAGCTCTGATGAACTTTTCCTCCTACTCAACTTAAACCCGGTTTCTTCATTTGCAAACAACTACAACAAGGACGAAAATTTAAGTTAAGTAAAGTGACGCGAACTTATTTCGGTAACCACGACGAGGAGTATCGTCAAAATATCATTCCGATTTCGAAGGAAAATAACGGAATATAATAAAAGAATCGAACTTGGAAAAACGTGTTATGTGTTTGTGAAGTGTTGTAAAGAAATGGTGTACCTGAGTTTTGTTTTTTTATTGAAATAAAACCACGTTCTGGGGTAAGTCATGAAAGTCAAAGAAGTCCTTCATAAGCAGTGATCACCCGGTAACATCAGATTTGCGACAAAGTAACATTACATAATATATAAAAGAGCATCACATGCAAACATTTACTTTACAATATAAAATTAATGTAATAATTAAATTTTATTTTTATTTAATAAGAATAAATAAAAAATATATTTAAAAAGACTATGAAATATGTGCTTACCATTGCCATTTTTTCTATTACCTCTTCTGGCTGTTGCAAGCTGAACGAAGGTGATCCCAAGAAGACATACTGTCAACAGAAGAGCGGCGTGTGTCATGGTGTCTGTGGATGCTGTAGGTCAATAGTTATATATTTATATGCTTTCTCAATCTAAACATAATATACAGCTCTCTAAGCGTCATCTCCCCTTTATATAATCCACTCATTGGTGACAGCTGGTAACAGTCAATAACACTTCCGCGTAAGGAGGACTGAGTTCTGGATTTAGAATAACCAGTTACGGATATTGATTATCAGGTCACTATCTCGAGTAATAAAGTTGTTTATGCAAGCGAACTTGACTAGTCAGCTTGTTTTGTTGAATCACAGTAAACAACTTACCACTGACGCAGCGCCCCAGCCGGCGCTAGCTAAACCTGTCGGGGGAGTGTTACGCACTCCCACTTCCCCTGCGGTGGCCGTTGCCCCACTGTCCCTACTCACAGACCGTCCTAGTTGTTCCCTCCAACGGGTACCTTCCGATGCCGTCGGGATTTCGTGTCCTAGCGAGGTGCCGCCTGCGCCTCTTTCTGGCGGCCGCGACCCCCTGGTTGGTCGTGCACAGGCTCGAGGGGCTTGTGGAGAAGCTGGTGCTCACCGTCACTGGGCTGATGGACCTGGTCCATAACCTGGCGGATCGTGCGCAGCCTTCACCCACACGTGCCACAGTCGACACACACATTCAGACTGACTCGGAGACCGCTGCTCCGACGCGGGACGCGTTGTCACAGACCACTCACGGTGGTGCCCTGTCGGGGGCCAAAGTGAAAAATTGCTCTACTCAGGCAGGTCATGATCTCTCGGCCCCCGAGTTCTTTAGGCAGATGGTGGAACATTCTAAATACCTTTATGTCCACTTCATTGAGGTGGAAGTAGAGCATGCCTTGGACCTTTTCCGATGGGGAGTCGATTCGGGTACGTTTGGCGGAACGTGGTCACGCGAGAGACCGTTGTTAAGAAACCTAATTATTCGGTCCGGAAGTTGACCAAGAAGTCATGAATTCAATTCGGACGCTGCTTCAAATTTTTATCTTATCGGTATGATACCGGATCTTATTGCTTGAGAAATACGTAAGTGTTAGGTGCACTTATCTTGAATGCTCGGTTGCTCGCACAGCCATTGGACTTTTTATCCCAATTTTATCTACTAATGTTTTTGGACTTGCCTTTTATTATAACCGACATTTTTTTAAAACCATTTTTCAATAAAGTTACCTATTATATCCTGTTGACCCGATTCTGTTTTTGCCATAGCCTGACAGACCTGGTCTGTCCCCATATAAAAGCTTTAGATTCCATTATTCCGATCACAATAAATAAATCCTCTCTACTATACCTGTTGCCCTCCCTGGACCTCCCGTCTCTCCCTCGGCCCGACCTTGGCGGCCCTCGTGGCACCCTTGCCCCTCCCTGGCCTCCGTCTCTGCATTCCTACGTCACAACGCTTTTCCTTACCGGACGTCGCAGCTGCGCTACGCGCTCCCTTTTCAAGAGATTTCTTCCTGGAAAATGACTTCTTAGTACAACGGCGCTCCCTCTTCAAAGTCCCCTATATGCTTATAGTGTCCGGGGACGTTAATCTACCTGCCTGCCTGCCTGCCTTCTGTAACCAAACATTAGATGGGTACATTTGGTATGTTTAGTTTCAATTTCATGTAATAAGACGTTTCTTTTTAACAGCTGCTTCCACATTTTCCTTTAAGGAACCACGCTCCGCCTTATTCCAATAGAATATCTGTTCCTGCGCTTTCGTTGATGTCCCCTCACTCCGTAAGTAGTCAAAATTATTGTTATTGTATTCTTTGATAAGCAAATTATAGTTAATTTGTTTGGATGTTTGGGATTGTAAGCAAGCCTGATTTTTAACAAAAACAAGAATGGCCTTTTCATATGTTTTGTTTGCATATTGAATAATTTTGTACTCGGGTACAGAACTTTCATAATACTTGTAAAATAGTGGTGGTGTGAGTGTGTGGTTTAGTGGTACGGATTAAAACCTTTATATATTAGAGTTAATTATTTGTATTCAAGTGAAAGGGTTTTTCTTCCTTTATTAAATGTAGTACAACTATTGATTTCTCTTTTTGCGTTGTTTTTCAGTTTTCACCGTATCAGGCCATTCCGTATGATGAGATTAAAGCTGAATGGTGATACTATCTGTGAGATTGTTTGTTATCTTCTTACGAACGTCAGACAGAATTGCTAGATCCGGTCACACTTGTATTACGCACCAAACCACACTTGTATTACACTTATGAATTCCTTATGTATTTCCTTGTGTACTGGCTAAGCACAAGGATAGCGCATTATGATTTCCTCTGCAAAAATATATAAGCCCAGCTTACGAGGGGACCAACCAGAAGTGAGAGTGTGACGTCAACATAAACTCCTCCCACAGGCATGATTACACGTAACATATACTACTCAAAATAATACAAGGGCCATTTGGACATATGGGTCTCTCTTTAAATCAGAAACACGAATTCAATTTATTAGTTCATCATATTTTATTGCAATCATTTCTGCATCAATAACAAAAAATATTTTAGACATCTGTCGCTTAAAATTCGAGTAAATTCAATTTAACTGGACATACCCCTCATTTACAAAATCAAAACTTTAGAAACCAAAAATCTACATGTATAGAGTCAGTATCGGGTGTGGCCACCGTTTGCATCAATGCAGTCTTGGCATCGTTGTCTCATGGACCGTATCAGGTTATGGAGGATGTTTCCTGGGATGGCCAACCACTCTTGCTGGAGAACTTGGGCCAGAACTTCAAGGTTAGCTCCTAGAGGGAGGTTTGACCGTGTCTGTCGACCCAAGACATCCCACAGATGTTCTATGGGGTTCAAATCGGGTGATCGAGCCGGCCAATCCATCCTTATGACGTGCTGTTGGTGCAGGAAGTCATTGACGATACGCGCTCGGTGGGGTCTGGCATTATGACGATAAAACCGAAGCTTAATGACGATAAAACCGAAGCCCTCCTCATTCACAAGCATAACACCTCCTCATCACTCTCGTCCCTCCCAACATCGCTTACAGTAGGGACAACAAACATTCAGTTCTCATCCTCAGCAAGAAATCTCGGCTACATTCTCTCCGATGACCTGTCCCTCAACAACCACATCTCCAACGTCTGTCGCTCTGCATACACGGCCAAACGCCAAATCAGCTCCTTTTGCCACTATCTTACAGTCCCTGCCACCAAAACCCTAGTCTGCGCTCTCGTCCTTTCTCGTCTTGACTATTGCAACTCTCTCCTTGCTGGCTCCCCGAAACACATCATTGACAAACTACAAAAGGTTCAGAACTCAGCAGCTAGACTAGTATTCCGAGCTAAGAAAAGCGATCACATCACACCTCTACTACATTCCCTTCACTGGCTTCCTGTGCAAGCACGCATAGAGTACAAACTCTCTGTTCTCTGTCACAACCTCTTTACAGATTCTTGTCCTTCCTACCTTGCTGATCTACTGTCTGTCTACTCCCCTTCACGCACTTTAAGATCTTCTGCTGACACTCGCACATTCAAGGTTCCCGTCACCCGCACTAAGACATACGGCCAACGTGCATTCGCTTACTCCGCACCTAAGCAGTGGAATTCCCTTCCCTCCCATATCCGCAACATACAATCAACACAAGCATTCAAAAAGGCCCTCCAAACCCACCTCTTCAAACTGCATTATTCAGATTGATTTGTATCCCGCTGCCATTCTCTCATCTTTTGTCTATGTCTGATCCGTAAGTGTATAAACGGCTGTAAATATTTATACTGTTTTTCTTCCTGGGCATAACCGGGCATATAAATAGCTGTGAATAGGTTTTTGCTATTCTATTTTCTGTCTTTTTTGTCATTTGTGTACATAGTTGTAAATAGTATATTTTTGTCTTTTTTGTAATTTATGTACATAATTGTAAATAGTCTGTACTTTTACTGTCCCGTCTGTTGGTGTATTGTAGTAAAAGTGATGTTTCATCGAGTGCATGTATTTATATGTAATGACTATGTAAAGCGTGGTGAGTCTGGTCATAGGCTGGAGTACCCGCTATATAAAAATCCGTTATTATTATTATTATTATTATTATCGTCCTGTAGTATGGCACCTTCCCCAATGGGCCGCAGAGCTAGGAGAACCCTAGGTTGTAGGACGTCATCCCTGTAGCCAATACCGTTTAAGTTGCCGTGAATTTGGAGCAGGGGTGTTCTGAAGTTTAATGCGAAGCCACCCCACATCATGACAGATCCACCACCAAAGCGGTCATGCTCGCGCACCGTCGCATCAGCAAAACGCTCCCGCGGACACCTCCAAACATTCACTCGACGGTCGTTGAAAGACAAGGAGAACCGAGACTCGTCTGTAAAGAGCACCCTTGACCAATGTTGCCTAGTCCACACCAAATGACGCCGAGCCCAGACCAAACGCGCTGCACGGTGAGCTGGAGTGAGCAAAGACCGTACTGCTGGTCATCTTGATCGCAGGTTTTCCTCGTGTAGACGGTTGCGAATTGTCTGGTCGCTGACGTTAACATTGCTGGCTGCGTGAAGCTGTCTTCTGATGGTGTTTGCAGTAGCGGACCTCATCCTCAGAGCTGAGAGGGTGATGAAATGGTCTTGTCTTGCAGTGGTAACGCGGGGGCGTCCGGACCTTCTTGGTTCTTGGACGCTTCCAGTGTTGTTAAAGTGCTCCCGCAGCCTTTGGACAACGCAGTGGGACACTCCCAGCCGCCTGCCAACTTCTCTCACCCCCACCCCGTCCCGAAGCCATGCAATACCTCTGCCTCTATCCGCATCAGTCAATCGTCGCCTTGGGGGCATGGTTAGAAAAGCAGCAAAAGCGCTGCCATTTATACCCAGAAAAAAGCGCCGATTGTTGAACTGAACTCAGAAAATGCAAGCCTTTCGCGTGCAAATCAATTTTTAATGTTGAAAATTTTTGTTTTATTAGCAAGACAACAGTAAATTAGGGTCATTTTTTGGTAAAAATTGGGTTTGTTTTTCAACTCTTCAAAACTCACACAGGTGATTACTTGTCAGAATAAGATTGTCTTGAATGTTACTGTACAGGATAAGTTTTGAAATAAGCAATATAAGCGATAGTATTGATAGCAGCAAAAAATAATTAAACTAAATGAAATATGAGAGTGGCCCTTCAATTATTTTGAGTAGTATATGTTGACTGCTACACACTACAGTTGAATTTACTTGTTGCGTGTCGGTTTTAGAAAAGGTTATTTCAAATTATAGTCAAATCGTGAAAGAGTATACATCGTCATGAAAAAGTGCCTTGTTGTAGTGAAACCACACAGCTACACACGTTTATTAATTCGAACCGGGCCGTGAAGAACATGGTGCCACTAGCACTCTGACCCAAGGCATAAACCGTAAAACGTAAGCCAAATGTGGCCACTAAACTCATAAGGTTTGGCCAACCGTTAAAATTCCGGGCCTTGAAAATCTCATAACCCATTGAATAAGCCGTAAAATGCAAGACAAATGTGTCCACTACTTAACGGGTGCAGAGTTTCCTCGCATGCTCTCTCACTCTCTCTCACACAAACACAGACACAGACAAACACACTAACTAACTAACTAACTAACTAACTAACTAATTAACTAACTAAATATTAAGTTTCAAAGAAATCCGTCCATTGGTTTCAGAGAAAAGTGCGCAGTTGTCACCCCCGGACACCGGACGAACGCTGGACAGACGCTGGACGGACGCCCAAAGCCCAAAACAGTAGTTTCTGAGCTTTGCAGCTTGGGAACGAATGCATGGTTTGTGTTATCTACTGCTGGGTTGCCGAGAAACCGCTATATAGGTTCACAACTTGCGTAATGCCCAAGTGGGATGATTGCTGACTGCTGCGAAACTTTAGGGAACCAAGAGCAGTGTACGAAGAAATGAGTTCAGACTCAGAGCTTCTATTTAATTCGCCTACCTTTTTGTTTTTATTATAAACAATTTCCAAAACTAGGACCTTTGGTATTATAATTGAGGCTTATTCTTTAGTATCATGATCATACTCATCATCATGATCATGATCATCATCATCATCGTCATCGCCGTCTTCGTCGTCATCATTATCATCATCATCGTCATCATCATCATCGTCATGATCATCATCATCATTGTCATCACCATCATCATCATCATTGTCATCACCATCATCATTATTAGCATTTCTAAGGCGCCTACCTTTCGGATATAGGCGCAATCATCATCATCATCATTATAATCGTCATCAATATCATCATCGCCATCAGCATCATCGCTAACGTCATCAGTATCGCCATTGTCATCAAAATCATCATCATTATCAACTTAAATTCAACGAAGACGTAAGTGAAAAATATTATGAAGACCTCACCTTGAAACTCAAATGAAAAGGGGTTTGTTCACCCCAACTCAACGGAGTTAACTTTGGGAGACCACGATTTCAATGTCATGTTTACATCCTGTTTATGTTCACAGACCAAGTGCTGACCCACTTTACAACAAAAACAAGAGTCTCAAACCAAAAAGAATCTCTTTGAAATTTATTACCTTTCGTACGACCTTTAATATGTTTAAATATTGTTTGAATAATTATTTATCCTTGCAAATGTATGTGTGTGTGTTGCGTACGCGCAGCGTGTGAGAGCAGACTAAGTTTAGTTCCGCGCTATAGAAAAGAAATAATATTAATAACAACAACAACAACAACAACAATAATAATAATAATAATAATAATAATAATAATAATAATAATAATAATAATAATAATAATAATAATAATAATAATAATAATAATAATAAACAATTCAATTATTGGGACTGGACCAATCAGAAAGTTTGTTAAATAAATAAATAATACCATTTACAAAGTTTTTGTGTGTCTTTTTAGTGTGTGTGTGGGTTCGGGCACTGAATAGACTAGATCCAATGTTTCCCGACGTGTCGTAAGAGGCGACTTACAGGGGTGATGTCAGCATTACATCACTGGGCGAAAGTCTTCTCCACAGATGTCACCTGCCAGGACGGAAGAACCTCATGTTACTTTAGGTTCATCGACCGCGTGCTCGGGGCCAAGGCGAGCCACACTGTATTCGTGAATATCGGCTGTGGCCAACAGCCTGGAGAGGATTGGGCCCTGCCAGGTCTTTCTTGCCCAAGACACACTGCATGATGAATAAAACAATTTACTTCATACCGGATCGGTCGTCGCCCAGGTCACCAAGGACCGCGCCTTCCGTTAGCCACCAGGACGGAGGTGATACGTGTGCTACTAATGGACAACTTAGCAGGATCCGCACCAGAAATAACTTCGTCATAGAAACCTGGAATGTCAGGACTCTATATGCGAATGGAAAATTAGAAGAACTGGCCCACGAGATGGACCACTATCGATGGAATGTTTTAGAAATCAGCGAACTGCGCTGGAAAGGCATATGTGAAAAAACGACCGACAAAGGCCACAAGCTTTATTTCAGCGGTAGAGATGACAGGCACGAATACGGAGTTGGGTTCTTGGTCCACAAGAACATTCCAGCCACTGTCATGGGTTGCCGCCCAGTCTCCAGTAGACTCATTACCATCCTTCTGAGAGCAGCCCCTTTCAACATCACCATCATCCAGGCCTATGCCCCAACATCAGACTATGACGACACCGAAGTGTAGGATTTCTATGAAAATCTACAGGCTGTCCTTGATCAAGTGCCGAATGAGGACATAGTCACAGTGGAAGGCGACTGGAATGCGAAGGTTGGCTAAGATGCGCACCACAACTGGGGAGACACATGTGGACCCCACTGCAACAACAAGACAAATGACAGGGGTCTGAGACTCATGGAGTTTGCCAGATACAACAATCTGATACTGGCAAACATGCTTGGTCTCCACAAAAAATCAAGACGTTGGACATGGCACAGTCCCGGCGGGGAGCATAACAACCATATCGACTACATTATGGTCAAGAAACGCTTCAGATCAAGCACCAACATTGGCAGGACACGCACTTTTCCAGGAGCCGACATCGGAAGTGGCCACGATCTCGTGATGATGTCTTTCCGGCTCCACTTGAAGAGAGTAAACACAGCAAAGTGCAATAGACTGAAGCTCCACTTGGACAAACTGCAAGACCCGGAGGTGGCAGAAATATTTCAGGCCACAATTGGAGGGAAAATTTGCACCAATGCTCATTTTGGGAGCTGGTGAAGTAGATGTCAACACCATGACCACCACGTTCAACTCAGCTGTGACAGATGCCGCCACGGAGATCCTAGGAAAGCACCGGCCAAAGAAGAAGTTGTGGATCACACCTGAACTTTTGGACCTGTGTGATAAACGAAGAGAGATGAAAAAGGAAAAGAACACCTCACAGGGAGCTGATACCTACCGAAAAATCAACAATGACATCCGAAAAGGACAAATGAGAATTAGATAAAAGATCAATGCCAGGAAATAGAGAACAATCTGAACAAGAACAACAGCAAGAAGGCCTACCAGACTGTGAAGCGGCTGACAGGTGTTAAACAGACCAAGGTCTCCACGATCCAAAGGAAGTCTGGCATATACCTTACAGAAGAACAAGAAGTCTTGGACAGATGGACAGAGTACTGCTCTGACCTTTACAACCATACACCAAACGGAGACCCATCAGTTCTAGCATGTCCTGAGAACAGAGAAGAAGAAGAAATCCTCCCAATTCTCAGAGAAGAAGTTGAGGCAACAGTACAATCACTGAAGAAGGGGAAGTCAGCGAGAGTGGACAACATATATGCGGAACTGCTTCAAGCAAGAGGAGAAGCGATGACTGATGCACTCACCATTATTTGTAACAAGATCTGGCAAAGTGGGGAGTGGCCTACACCATGGACCCAGTCGCTTGTCATCACTCTCCCCCAAAAAGGTAACCTTTAGGAATGTGAAAATTACAGCACCATCAGCCATCCCAGCAAGGTCCCCCTGAAAATAATACTCAACAGGTTGAAACCCCAAGCTGAACAAATCATAGCTGAAGAACAAACGGGATTCAGGGCAAGGCGAAGTACCATTGAACAGATTTTCAACCTCAGAATAATCTGTGAGAAATACCTACAGCACCAACAACATCTATATCATGTGTTCGTAGACTTCAAAAACGCGTTTGACCGACTCTGGCATGCAGCTCTGTGGGCATCCATGAGAGTGTACAACATCAGCCCTAAAATTATTGAAGTCATCAAAAGCCTGTATGACAAGGCTACCAGTGGAGTCCTCTACAACAGGGTTTTGTTATTGATCTGTTACACTCCGTTTGATGTTGGTGTTTTTCTATCAGTAGTTGATTCAGCCCTAATGCTGAAGTACTGATGAGTGTAGCTCAGATTCGTTTATCCACGCAACCCGTTCAATCAGCATACAAGTCACAGAGTCGACGTATGAAGTTTTCCACTTTTATTCAGCACACATCAACAACTGCATACAATCACCTTTTCACTCTCAACTGTTTACTTTCCAACTCACTATCAACAACAACACAACACTCTCAAAACAGTGCGGCACATAATTATATAGCCTCTCTCTTCTCCAGAACACCTTGGAACAATCGCGTATGACGCAATTTAACCAATCGCTCTATACTTCGTCATCACTGTCTTACGTCATACATCTTTCTTCACGTTCCAGGAATGTTCTCACACATCTACATTTATCGGGAATCTTCGATCGACCGTAAACACGCAAATCTAGAGAATTCTCCAATAATATCGACTAACGAAAATCATCAACGTTATACAAAGCTTCCTCTAACCATAATGCAAACACAAATCAAAGGTAAATACACTCTATTATTGAATACTTTGCAAAACGAAACGATTAGATCTATCGTGCGCGCTTCAGACATACTATCCTTTGCGTTTCAACGTAACATAACCTCCCACTCAAGAAGAAATTTACCTAATTTCTTTCAACAACGTTGAAACGTAATGCACAAACAAAGTCTTAATTCTGGACTTTCAAAATGCTGTCAATGTTCACAGTTCATTCACACACAGTCAATGTTCTTTCATCCGCAAGGAAACGACGCCCTCGTCAGTTGCGGTTGTCATCGGCCCAGGGTCAAAGACGATGATCACGTGGGCTTTCCTAGGGTCAGTGCATCCTCCGTTGTCTCCTTCTTCCGTCGGATGTCCGACGCAGTCGACGCTGTCAGCTCCCAGAATGCACTTGCTGGGTCTCACGGTCAAGTTGGCTTCTGTGAGACGGCGAAACAGCTCCCTCAAGGTCTGCAGATGCTCTTCCCAGGTGCGAGTGTGGACTAGCAGGTCGTCCCAGTAACACACGACGTTGTCCATCCCTCTGAGCATCTTCCTCATTCCTCTCTTCAGGGTAGCACCGCTGTTGACCATGCCAAAGGGCATCCTGAAGCACTCGTACGTCCCATCAGGAGTTATAAAAGCAGTCTTTGGTATGTCCTGATGACGCACGGGGACTTGCCAATAACCCTTGCTGAGGTCAATCTTTGAGAAGATTCTACTCCCCGATAATTGGCGGAAGAGGTCTGCTGCGGTAGGCATCGGCTCAGGGTCGAAGACGGTGATATTATTAACCTTCCTGTAGTCGATGCATACTCTGTTGCTCCCGTCCTTCTTCTTCACAACCACGACAGGGGATGCGTAGGGGAACTGGACTCCCTGATGATGCCCATCTTCAGCATCTCATCGATGTCTTTTTTCAAGGATTCACGGGCCTTGAAAGGGATCGGGAATGGTTTGGATCGAACAGGGATATTTGAAGTGAGGTGAACTTCATGTTCGACCAAAGTCGTAGAGCCTGGGACATCATTGAAGTTATGGGGAAACTCGCCCATAAGGTCCCTGAGCTCCAACTTTTGAGCTTCCGTCAAGCTCGGTCCTAGCTTAACATCATCGATGCCTTCTTTGCTGTGGAAGTCTCCCAGTTCCAACAGTTCATCGCTGTTGAACCTGTCGTCGATCTCAGCTGCTGTTGCTACGTGTACAGTCTCTGACGGCCTCTCCACGTACAGCTTAAGAAGGTTGGCGTGGTATATCTTTGAATGCTGGCCGACCTTCACCTTATAGTCGTTGATCCCCACCACGGTCTCCACTTCGTACGGGCCTTTCCACTGCATCAGCAACTTATTATGATCAGTAGGTAGCAGCACCAGCACTTTGTTGCCAGGTTTAAACTTCCTGTTCACAGCCCTACGATCATAGTAGTGCTTTCCACAGTCCTGGGACTTCTTCAGGTTTTCTCTGGCTATCTCGAGAGTCTGCTCCAGCTTCTCCCGTAACTCAAACACGTACTGGTAACTGTTCTTCACCTCTGGGGTGTCCACTTCCTTCGTCCACAGTTCTTTCAGGATGTGCATCGGCCCTCGGATGGTTCTTCCGTACAGCAGCTCGAACGGAGAAAAGCCGGTGGACTCCTGCGGTACTTCTCTGTAGGCGAAAAGTAAGGCGTTAATATAGCGATGCCATTGTCTGGGCTGCTCGCTGCACAGTTTCTTTAGGGTGGACTTCAGCGTAGCATTGAACTTCTCGACAAGCCCGTTGCACATTGGATGGTAGGGTGTCGTAGTCAAATGCCGGATGCTCAGCAGTCTGTTGACCTCCTTCATGCAGTCAGAGACGAACTGCATCCCGAGGTCTGTCAGAATTTCTTCAGGCACTCCAAGTCTACTGAACATGTCCACCAGTGCCTCCGCTACAGTTTCAGTGTCAATCTTCTTCAGTGGCACTGCTTCTGGGTACCGAGTTGCATAATCCACTAAAGTCAGTACCCACCGATGACCTTCTTCACTCGGAGGTCTTATTTCGCCGATTAAGTCTAAGGCCACCCTCTTGAAAGGTCGGTCGATCAGAGGCATCCTTTGCATAGGCACTTTCGGGACACTTCCTCGAGGTATGGTCTTCTGGCAAATGTCACATGATCGGCAGAAACGGCTGACGTCTGCATGAAGTCCTGGCCATTAGAACACCGCCTGGATTCTATCCGACGTCTTCTTGATACCCAGGTGACCTCCCATGATTGAGTCATGCGCTAATTCCATCACCTGGCGCCTTAGGGGTAACGGTACCAATACTTGACGTAGTGGTTTCCCTCCGTTGACCCTCGGGTGCTGGAAGATTTGGTACAGGATCTTGGCCTTCACCTCAAAATAGACCGTACCACTGCCTTTGGTCACGTGGTCTTGGCGGATCCTGTACTTGTTTAAAGTGCTATCAGCTTCCTGGAGCTGGATCAGCTTATCTCTGTCCACGATGGCAGCTTTGGAGTTGTCGGCGACCTTCAGTGGCGTAGACGTCTTGTCTCTCTTGGCCTGGGCCCTGGTAGTAGCGGCACCGACGATCTCTGGTCGGCAGGGCTGAGCCGGAGTAGCCACATTGTCCCGTTGCAGCTCTGTAAGGTCTCCATCGGGAAATGGGAATGGATCCTCCTCCACAACTTCGACACGTTGGGTTGAGGCAGGCCTCCATTCTATATCGGGGTCGTCGGGTCGTCTCGCGCCGTCGATATTCCCGATCATCAAATCATACAGCGGCTTCTTCAGGCAAACCGCTTCTACTTCGCCTATGTAGAAAGGGGTGCTGACTTGAATCTTCGCAACTGGCGCTTTCACACATTTGCTGTCGGTCATGAGTGTCCATTTAGAATCGCCAGTGAACTGTTCTTTAGCGATTAGATCTTCTCTGACGATGACTCCACTGCAACCAGAGTCTCTTAGGACAGTCACTACATGATTTCCGACGCGTCCCTTGGAAACAGGCATGTTCTGGACGGTCACAGCTGCGCTAGCGACGACGTGGATGGATTTCCCGTTGGCAAGGAGGAGTTGGCCATCAGTCATGCACTCTTGCACGTCCGCAGGAGTAGCTGTGCGCTTGTTCTCACTCGGAAGAATGACGCTCCCACCGCACACTTGATGGTCAGATCTACTGGTTTGCCGTTGATTGGAGAAACGTCTCTGTCGGTTGCCCGCCGCTGCATTGTCCGTATTGCTCCGCTGTCCGCTACTTCTGTTTTGAGGACAGTTGGCAGCTCTGTGGTCTGTAGCGTTGCAGATGAAACATCCTCTCGAGTGCCCTTCCCTGGAAGGTGGCGTGGAGTCCGTGTGTCTCTGGCTCGTCTGACTCCCCTGGATCTGGTTCCCATGGCTTGCAGTTTTCTGAAATGGCTTCGTCTTCTTGGATGGCCCCAGGGTATTCTCATAAGCGATAATATCTTTCAGCAGCCTCAGCAACGTCTTTTAGCGTCTGCAACTTTTGTATTTCCAAGTGGATCGCCAGGTCCTTAGGGCAGGCGTTGAGTAATTGCTCCCTTACGATCAGATCATGGAGACTCTCGTAAGTCTTCCCTTTGCCTGATAATTCCACCCACTTGTGTAGATATGACGACAGGCGCTCCACAAACTGCTTTGGCGTCTCGTCTGACTTAGGCCGGCATTCACGGAAGCGTTTACGGTAGCCCTTCTCCGTAAAGTTGTAGCACTGCAATAGGGCTTCTTTCAAGACGTCGTAGTCTTTAGCGTCATCGTCCGACAATCTGGTGTAGACGTCGAGTGCTTGCCCCGTCAGAAGTGCACTTAGTCGAATCGCCCAGTCTTGAGGTTGCCAGTTTTTGGCAAACCTTTCAAATCTCGCCAAATAACTGTCGATCTGGTCCTTCCCGTCGACAAACGCTGGCAATTTTGGAGCTTTGTTGTCACTGATAACTTGTGGCGCATGCTGATTGTTTTGGATACGCGCCAACTCTAGCTGGTACTGACGCTCACCTTCAAGACGCTTCAGCTCGAACTCTCTTTCTTCTCGCCGGCGCAGGTCTTCTCTTTCTTGACGCTGCAGTTCAATCTGAGACTTGACGTACTCCGTCAGCTGCTTGCCTTTTAGATTCAGTTCAAGTCCTCTCTGCCAGAAGTCAGTCATCTTGATGCTTTTCTGGAAAGTTCTTTTCTGGAAAAGTTCTTTTCTGGAAAGTTCTTTTTCTGGAAAGTTCTTGACTGTGCTGTACCTTTCTAGACTGTTCTAGGACAGCACGCTTTCTGCAGTAGCGCTGATGCTTGTCACTAGTCGCCTTCGCTGACGCAGGCCCCGCTGTCCTCGTCGTATGCGACGCTGCACCACGCTAGTGTTGATGTACACGCTCCTGTGCTGAAGTAGACGCGACGTCCACTCGTCGCTCTCTCTAATACTGGCGATGTAGCTCCGAGACTGTCCCTCGACAAAGTCTTGCGGCAGCCACGTAGTCCCGATCTGTTGTTCGCTCACGAAGCATTCTTCAGCGACTACACGCCCTTACAGTGAACCCGAATCTATCGGGGATGTAGTCCCAGTATGTTGGCCCCTCCCGTCGCAACTCGTTGGCGGCTACCCTCGATGACTGCCTCTCGTAACGTTGACTCGCTTGTTGTAGCAGTTGAACCCTTGGCTATGGCGTGAATCCCGGCTTGGCCCCCCAAATGTTACACTCCGTTTGATGTTGGTGTTTTTCTATCAGTAGTTGATTCAGCCCCAATGCTGAAGTACTGATGAGTGTAGCTCAGATTCGTTTATCCACGCAACCCGTTCAATCAGCATACAAGTCACAGAGTCGACGTATGAAGTTTTCCACTTTTATTCAGCACACATCAACAACTGCATACAATCACCTTTTCACTCTCAACTGTTTACTTTCCAACTCACTATCAACAACAACACAACACTCTCAAAACAGTGCGGCACATAATTATATAGCCTCTCTCTTCTCCAGAACACCTTGGAACAATCGCGTATGACGCAATTTAACCAATCGCTCTATACTTCGTCATCACTGTCTTACGTCATACATCTTTCTTCACGTTCCAGGAATGTTCTCACACATCTACATTTATCGGGAATCTTCGATCGACCGTAAACACGCAAATCTAGAGAATTCTCCAATAATATCGACTAACGAAAATCATCAACGTTATACAAAGCTTCCTCTAACCATAATGCAAACACAAATCAAAGGTAAATACACTCTATTATTGAATACTTTGCAAAACGAAACGATTAGATCTATCGTGCGCGCTTCAGACATACTATCCTTCGCGTTTCAACGTAACAGGATCAAAGGCAGGAGAGAAACAAGCTCCCTGGAAGACCGAGAAGCACAGGAACTAGCACTGCCTAGTACCTCCCTGACATGACAAAGGATCAAGAAAGAGCAGGCCTCGAAGCCAGCGTCAAGCTCTCTGCATTTGTCTCGGAGAAAAACCCAGCTGCACTCTTGGTAGAAAAGGTTGCCAACTGCATACCGCGGGAGCCCCAGTACTATCCATAAGGCTGTGGTCTCAATAGAGGTCAAGCGCGCCCAGAGAGGGTTGGGGCACTGAAGAAAACTTGGTGGCCATATGTGAGTCTAGAGCGCACCAAGGCGCCAGTCAGGGTGACAAGGCTGCGCGTGGGGAAGCATGTCTGTGACACAAGAAATTTTAGTAAAGAGACGGAGTGTCTAGACTTGGTGACCAGGTTTGACATGTGGGGGCCCCACGAGAGGTTATGGTCGAGAGTGACCCCAAGGAAGACCACACGGTCGCTAGGAAAGATGCAGCGCTCGTAGAGATCTATCCAAAAGAGAGGCCGTAGGTATTTAAACCTAGAGAAAAACTACAAGGGCAGGCTTTTCCGAACTAAGAGAGAAGCCATTCTGCTCCATGTAGTCTGAAACTACATCAATACGGTGTTGGTATCGATCCAGACAGCGAGCAACAAAGTTGCCATTCTTAGCCTGAAAGACGGACCAGATGGTCAAGTCATTTGCATAGAGCGAGATATGCAGTCCTGGGTGTTCCAGAGCTGCACCAAAGTCATGGAGCATAGCACAAAAAGGAGAGGCGCGATGACAATGCCATGAGTGACCCCCATATGCAGGACGTAGTGGGAGGAGATGACAAAACCAACCCTAACCGCCATGCCACGCTCACAAAGAAAGGAACTGACAAAGTTATACATGCGACCAGAAATACCCAGGGACGCCATTTTCTGTAGGAGCTTGCCATGCCAAACAGAGTCAAAGACTCTCCTGATGCCAAAAAATGTGGCCACAACAGTGTCGCCCTCAGCCATGGCCCTCTTAATATGTTCAACGAGGCTGACCACGTGCTCAATACAGTTTTTGCCGCGTCTGAAGCCAGCCTGGCAAATGGGAATAATACCTTTTTTTGTTCAGGAAATATTTTAGACGTTTTTTAATTATACGCTCGTATAATTTGCAGAGATAGGGTTTAAGAGAAATGGGTCTGAAGTATTCCGGTTTGTCATGAGGCTTCCCCTGCATGGAGATGGCGACAACTTCATGCCAGGGGAACAGATCCCTGTCCCAGCAGGACTGAAAGAGACCCAAAAGGGCACGCTTCATGTTAGAAGAGAGATTCTTGAGCATGCTGTTATTTATGGGCTCCAGGCCAGAGGCCCTTGCTCCACTTCCGAACACGGACAAAGCCGCTTCCAGCTCACCAAGGGTGAGATTGCTGTTGTGCGGAGATGAGTTATCGGGTGGAGGAGGAGAGAACTCTTTCTCACCCTGGGACCTGCGTTTGATCATCTCCGGTAAGTGTCGGGTTTGACTCGCCCTCGCGAAAGTATCAGCAAAGGCATCAGCCTTGCGCTCAGAGGAAAAGGTCAGATTACCGTCTAACAACAAAGGCCGGAGCATGCGGAGTTTTTTTTTCCCCAAACTTTGGAGCTGTCTCTAGAGTCACAAACCTCCGAGGAGACAAAAAGGTCTCAGTGGGCGGCCTTTGCAGAGAAGACGGTCTCCTGGCAGTGTCGAGTCGCCTCACGGAGGGCAGCTCTGTTACTCTCAGAAAGATTCGATTTTAAAGAGCTAAGGGCTCTACGTTTGGCGGCGACTGCAGCGGCACAGGTCTCCGTCCACCACTCAGGGGAGTGGGCATGAGGACAGGCATTCCCTGGGCGGCATCTAGGGATGGCTACACTTGTGGCGTCTAGTATTACAGAGCAAATATTTTCCATAGTATGTTCGCAGACTGGCAGAGAGACAAGGACTCCAAGACCAGTCTACAGAAGATCGTTTTGGTTTGTTTTGAATGTGGGTAGATCTGAACGTGGGGTGTATATTGGTAGGGAGTGGATTGTGTCAGGCAATCACCGGGTGTTGGTCACTGTAGACCTGACTGACAAGCTCACAGTTTGGTATTGTGACAGTCTGGGCTGGCATGCTCCACCTCATCTCCTCCTTACCATCGTTGATTTCACGACTGTCTTTGGGATAGAGAGACCGGAACGCGAACTTGTTTTTTCCAACCTAGTTCCAGTCACTTTCCCGAAAAAGGCAATTACCGAAGTCGAACGAAGCTCTCCGAGTCGAGCGGAGCTATCCGATGTTTTACGAACGAATGCTGGCAGGACTACGTGAAACCACAGGCTGGGAATTCTCGTCTTTCGTAGGCCTCAATTACGTACTATACTACGTACGTATTTAGGAGTTTACAAAGACAAAAGAAAAGACTTCAAAGCCTGTGGTGAAACATCCGTGCATAAAAATAGCCGCTGCTAGATCTAATTCTATTTCGATCTGCACAGCTTCAAGCTCAAGTCGAGATTTGCATTTTGAAGCAGTTAGTATTATTATTATTATTTTATGATGAATAATATACTGACAACATTAGTAATAAGGATTAAAAGTAATACATAACACATAAAGCACACATACAACGATTTCACATCTATATCAACAATAAAACCATGACAAAACTTCAAAGCGCTATGGATACGTTGATGTCACTTCAGCACAACAAGGCAAAGCAAGTTTATAATGGTCTCAAAAAACAGTGACATTTTTATTGCAAGCACCAAAGCAATTATTTATTTAACTAATATTATTCTTTTTAACTGATACAGTACATTTGTTATATGTATCTCAATGATATGTATTTTAATGAGAAACACGTATTAAAAACATGTTGCGTGGCGGGCGGACATTTTTATAAATTATCTGAAAACTTTGGTAAATCTATAAGAAAAAATAACCAGTAACACTATCTGAATATTTCGGGTTACACCCAACTTCAGCAAAAACAAACAAAACGTCACTGACCATATTTACACCATTGAGCACGCACAGCAGCACACTATTCTTTTTTTTTAAAAAGTAGGAATAATAATAATAATAATAATAATAATAATAATAATAATAATAATAATAATAATAATAATAATAATAATAATAAAAAGAAACAAATAATAATAATAATAATAATAATAATAATAATAATAATAATAATAATAATAATAATAATAATAATAATAATAATAATAAACACAAACAAAACAAATAAATAAATTAAAGATGTAACTAAATAACTATGCTACTACTACTACTACTACTACTACTACTACTACTACTACTACTACTACTACTACTACTACTACTTGCGAAGTTGTGGTCTCGAATTTGTGGTCCTGATTCGGCTCTTTGCAGTCCGCTGGACTCTGTAAGCAATGAATAACTATTAAGCTTTTAATTTAACTCTGATCTCGAGTTGTCTTGATTTTGTGGTTCTGATTCGGCTCTTTGCAGTCCGCTGGACCCACTGATCTAAAAGAAGTTTATTTAGTTCAGTGGCTGGACCCTGTAAGCAATGAATAACTATTAATTTAACTCTGATCTCGAGTTATTAAAAAAAAAAATTCGCTTAGCCTACTCGTCCTTCTCCGGAAATTTCAAGATTCTAATATTATAAAGTATAGGCCTAAATATTATTAATTAAAATAGATATACTTTATACATTTATTTACGTATAAAACAAACAATACAAGTCTAATAATTATATTCAGCTAGTGAGCTTCTTCGCTGCGCGGAGACTGACTTATAATATAATAATGTAGATTAAGCCTATGTATACTGTATAACAGTGTCTACTTGGTTCTAGGCAGGAAATGGGCAATGCTATTATTAGCCTTTACTGCTGAGAACTAACAAAATGCAAATCAAGGAACGCAACTATTACATATGGTCGATAATAATTGTGCTCATATTATGCTCATATTAACAAAGTATACCGTTGCGAAATGCTAAATCTGTGTAAATCGAACAGAATTAGAAGCAACAGCGATCATTTGTAATGTCAGCTAGTCGTAGCCATGCAAGCATCATTTCGTAACACATCGGAGAGCTTCGTTCGACTTCGGTGATTGCCTTTTTGGGCGAATGACTGGAACTAAGTTGGAAAAAACAAGTTTGCGACCGGAACAGGTTCGGCTAATTTTTGCCCACATGCCAACTGGGGCTGGTCCGCACAAATGCACAGTCCTATGCACAAACTACGCGCTTCAGCGATGTGGCAGTGTTTGTTGTATTGTTCCTGTGGTGTGTGCAGCCATTGCTGGCAGTGATGAAGCCCTGTTTGAGAGACTGACAGGACCCAAATCATTGCCAATTTATTTGCATGATCCGACAAGGTACTTTGGATTCCTGAGACGTGTTATCATCTTGTGGCTCATGAGAGATGACATAGATATTTCCCTCCTTCGTCTGAGGGGAAGTACAACAAACGTACACGGGTTTCATCACACGTCATCATTTTCAACCATCTATTACCCAACTTGCCAGTCATCCACCACCAGTCTTTGCCAAGCACCCTATCCCCGTCTCTGCCAACACTACTCCAGCCTCTGCCAACACTAACACAGTCTCTGACCGCACTCCCTCAGCCTCTGCCAAGCATACTACCCAGCTTCTGCCAACACTACCACAGCCTCTGTCAACACTACCCCAGCCTCTGTCCACACTACCCCAGCCTTTGTCAACACTACCACAGCCTCTGGCAACACTATCACAGCCTCTGTCCACACTACCCCAGCCTCTGTCCACACTACCCCAGCCTTTGTCAACACTACCACAGCCTCTGTCAACACTACCCCAGCCTCTGTCCACACTACCCCAGCCTTTGTCAACACTACCACAGCCTCTGGCAACACTATCACAGCCTCTGCCAACACTACCCCAGCCTGTCAATGCTACATAGCCTCTGTCAACACTATCATACCCTTCGCCAACACTACCACAGTCTCTGCCAACACTACCATACCCTCTGTCAACAATACACCAGCTTCTGCCAACGCTACCACAGCCTTTGTCAACACTACCCCAGCCTCTGCCAACACTATCACAGCCTCTGCCCATACTATCCCAGCCTCCGTCAATACTACCCCAGCCTCTGTCAACACTACCCCAGCCTCTGTCCACACTACCACAGCATTTGCCAACACTACCCCAGCCTCTGTCAACACTACCCCAGCCTCTGTCAACACTACCACCCCCTCTGTCAACACTACCCCAGCCTTTGCAAACACTACCCCAGCCTCTGCCAACTCTACCATACCCTCTGTCAACACTACCACAGCTTCTGTCAACACTACCCCAGCCTCTTCCAACACTACCCCAGCCTCTGCCAACACTACCACAGCCTCTGTCAACACTACCCTACCCTCTGTCAACACTACCCCAGCCTCTGTGAACACTACCACAGCCTCTGTCAACACTACCATACCCTCTGTCAACGCTACACAGCCTCTGCCAACTCTACCATACCCTCTGTCAACACTACCACAGCCTCTGCCAACACTCTACCCCAGCCTCTGCCAACACTACCATACCCTCTGTCAACACTACCCCAGCTTCTGCCAACGCTACCACAGCCTTTGCCAACACTACCCCAGCCTCTGTCAACACTACCACAGCCTGTGTCAACACCACCACTGCCTCTGCTACGCTACCCCAGGCTCCGCCAACTCTACCCCAGTTTCTCAACACTACCCCAGCCTCTGTCAACACTACCACAGCCTCTGCCAACACTACCACAGCCTCTGCCATTACTACCCCAGCCTCTGTCAATACTACCACAGCCTCTGTCAACACTACCACAGCCTCTGCCATTACTACCCCAGCCTCTGTCAATACTACCACAGCCTCTGTCAACACTACCACAGCCTCTGTCAACACTACACAGCCTCTGTCAACACTACACAGCCTCTGCCAACACTACCACAGCCTCTGTCAACACTACCACAGCCTCTGTCAACACTACCACAGCCTCTGTCAACACTACCCCAGCCTCTGTCAACACTACCACAGCCTCTGTCAACACTACACAGCCTCTGTCAACACTACCACAGCCTCTGTCAACACCACCACAGCCTCTGTCAACACTACCACAGCCTCTGTCAACACTACACAGCCTCTGTCAACACTATCCCAGCCTCTGCCAACACTATCACAGCCTCTGCCAACACTACCACAGCCTCTGTCAACACTACCACAGCCTCTGCCAACACTACCACAGCCTCTGCCAACACTACCCCAGCCTCTGTCAACACTACCACAGCCTCTGTCAACACTACACAGCCTCTGTCAACACTACCACAGCCTCTGTCAACACTACCACAGCCTCTGTCAACACTACCACAGCCTCTGCCAACACTACCACAGCCTCTGCCAACACTACCCCAGCCTCTGTCAACACTACCACAGCCTCTGTCAACATTACCACAGCCTCTGTCAACATTACCACAGCCTCTGTCAACACTACCACAGCCTCTGTCAACACTACCACAGCCTCTGCCAACACTACCACAGCCTCTGTCAACACTACCACAGCCTCTGCCAACACTACCACAGCCTCTGTCAACACTACCACAGCCTCTGCCAACACCATCACAGCCCTCTGCCAACACTATCACAGCCTCTGTCAACACTACCACAGCCTCTGCCAACACCATCACAGCCTCTGTCAACACCATCACAGCCCTCTGCCAACACTATCACAGCCTCTGCCAATACTACCCCAGCCTCTGTCAATACTATTCCAGCATCTGTCAACATTACCGCAGCCTCTGTCAACACGACCACTGCCTCTGCCACGCTACCCCAGCCTCTGCCAACACCATCACAGCCTCTGTCAACACTACCCCACCTTCTGCCTACACTACCCCAGCCTCGGTCAAAACTACCGCAGCTTCTGCCAAGCATCGTACTCCACCTTCTACCAATGATCCACCCACCAGACCCATATATGACCCAATATGCATTTAAATAAGACGAAGCACATCTGCCCACACTGCTCTCTGATGTTATCATAAAAATGACCGTCGAACAGGCATATCAGCGGGTTCACCCTAGGAAAGTACTGGAACACTGTAGTAATTTAAGTCTTTGGGTTTTTTTGTGCAGTGTCAGTGCAAAATGCATCAAGCAGTTGATTTATCACAATAATGACTTCCACAGCAATAAAATGAAGTTCAAAAGCCAAACATTTGACTCAAAAGAAGACTTTGAAAATTTCAAAAAAGAACTTTAAAGTTCCAATTATATGAAGTTATTTTAAAAAAAAAGATTCAGGAACAAAGAAAACAGTTGTTTCACACAAAGAATATTATTACTGTAATCGCTCTGGGGTGCCAAGAGGTTTTAAGGAAACAGATAGAATAAAAGCTCAGCAGACACAAGCACCCCTTGGGGTCATGAGCAATCTTGTCACTGTAGATTGTTCTAACCTATAAAGGGAACAGTGAAAGCCCCAGTTGAAAACCTGTCTTGCCTTTGTAGGCATGACTAATTCACTGCGGCAACAGTTCCCCCCGTTGGAGTGCCGGGGGTTTCAGTATAAATAGTATCCCCACTTTCTAGAAATTTAGTGCTTTAAATTCCCACTGTCGCTGTCTTCATCATTTGCTCTTTCCCATTCCTGATCTGTCCTATCACTCTGCTATACTTTCTTCTTCTTCGCTAGATCAATGACCTACCTTTTTTCTTGAAAACTCTTCCTGGACAAGACTCCTTGTTTGTGTATGAGGTCTGTTGGATCAGCTTGGGAGTGTTGGACGCTTTCTGCTGGGTGGTCACTAGGGCTTCCTATGATTGTATTATTTCGCACTATAGGCATTTTATATGTATGTGTTTTGTTGATGATTTATAATGATGGTTGTATTCTATTTTGTTTTTGTAACCGGGGTGTTCGCGTAGTTGAGGTCAACCCTCAGCCGTCCCCCGCGTGGGATGTCTTTATTGTAAAGTGACTGGCCGGTGGAGGGCATTCAATTTTCCCACTAGGGTTGTTTCGGCAGATCTTTTATGCGGATCGGGGGTTGTCCGGTCCTGATTTGGCTCGGAAGAGTCCGCTGGACCTAAAGCAACAATAAATCAATCAATCAATCAAAGCAGACACAAGGAACAAGTAACATTTCCACCAAATGTAGCCTACTTGTTTCACGATGCAACACACTGTCTTGAAAGCAAACGAATAACAATAGAGTACTGCTCAGAACACATTGGACAAATTCAACTTTGTCATTTAAATCTTTCTGATGAAATGCGCATTTTTATTGCCGCAAAGTTAAGTAGTGGTGTTTGTGTAAACAAGATTCTTAGTGACATTCGTGATAAAGTTTCAAACATTAATAGAGATATTCTAATCACCAGGAAGGACATTCTCAATATTGGCCAGCAATACAATATAGCTCAAGTTCAGAACGATAGCTCTGCTGATGCAGTTAGTGTAAAGGAGAGAAAATGATGATCTGCCTGAAAAGGATTTATTTTACTCTGTATTAAAACACCTTTTTAAAAGGACATGATGGCAAAATATTCAGAACAAATGATAGGCCTATGCATAAATTCAACCCGCTTCACTACTGGTTATTATTTTCATTTAATTACTATTTTAGTAATCGATGGTTATAGAGAACGTCTACCAGTAGTTTGGGCTACTTCCAGTAGCGAAGATGCTGAAATAGTAACAGTTTTTATGGAGGCACTTAAGAAAATTAATAACAGTTATTACACCTGCGAGCTTATGAGTGATCTGGCGAATGCGTTCTGTCATGGTCAAAATTTATTTGGAAAATCTGACAAAAGACTGTATTGCACTTGGCATGTTGACAAAGCATGGAAGAAGAAAGTGGTAGAATTGAATCGATCAAAAGAAGGTCAAGCTCAAATGTATTTATACGTAGTGTTACTTAGGATAGAAACTGACGAAGTAAAATTTAGGTCCATGGCGCAGGATTTTCTGAAAGTTCTTGGCAAAAAGCATCCTAATTTTAGTGCCTATTTTGATAACACGTACATGTCAGATAACAACTACAGATTGTGGTATATATATATATATATATATATATATATATATATATATATATATATATATATATATATATATATATATATATATATATATATATATATATATATATATATATATATATTTTGTTACACTCATTCGATGTTGGTGTTTTTCTATCGATGCTTGAAATCCTGATAGGTGTAACTCTGATTCGTTTATCCACGCAGCCTGCTCACTCAGCAACAAGACACGGAGTCGTCGTATAAAGTTTTCCACTTTTATTCAGCACACATCAACAACTGCATACAATCGCTCAATCGCTTTTCCACAGGGCTGGGATCAATAGACTACATAAACAAAGCTATGTTTTCAAACGTTCCACAGCACTATATACTGTACTGTTGTACCGATCCTATCCTATCCTATCCCGTAACTCGAAAGGCATTGGGGAACCACAGATGATTGTAGGTCGTAGATGATGTAGGCTACATAATAATAATAATAATACGGTAGATTTATATAGCGTGGTACCCCAACAAACATGGGCTCGCCACGCTTTACAATGCAATAAAAAAGCAATAGTATTAAAAACAAAACAAAATAAAATATGTAAAACAAAAACATGCCTAGTAAAAAATGCTAAACCAGAAGTATGTACCTTAATTAACAGCACACACACAGACACACACACACACAATCACTCACACACAGACGCACGAGCGCCTGGCCAAAGTACATGTCCACAATAAAAGCATTCATTATCACATCATTTAACAAAACAATACAACTAAAAATATTACACACCTTAAAAACAAAACATATGATTGTAAACATTTCTTAAAACAGTAAAATACAATGAAAAGACATCAATCACAACATTAAAAGGGACTAGACTCAACTACAACAGATACATTTAACTAAACTAGTAGTATAAAAGAACTTGTACGACATTGGTAAATACTCTTATATAAAATTAATAGATGACTTTCAACACGGACACAATACAAGCATTCACCTCAAGGTAATAGTTTAAAACTGGGCAGTCGACTGGATGTCAGCAGGCAGAAGAATTGTGATGTTCGCTAGTTCAATCAGTGGGAAAGTATTGCTTGAAAAGATGTGTTTTGAGTACTTTCTTGAAAGTCTGCGTGGATGCAATACAACGAATGTTAGCTGGCAGCGAATTCCATTGTTTAGGGCCACAAAAAGCAAAAGATCTTTCACCGTAGGTTTTTGTGCGTACTCTTTGTGTGGTGAGGACATGAGTGTCTGCGGATGAACGCAACTGTCGGGCAGGTGAGTAAGCAGACAGGAGTTGACTAAGATAGGATGGACAGGTATCAGAGAAGAAACTGTGACAGAGAACTGACAGTTTGTAGTCAATGCGTGCTTGGATAGGAAGCCAGTGAAGGGAAAATAGTGGTGTCACGTGATCGCGTTTTTTTGCTTTCAGTACGAGCCGTGCTGCAGAATTTTGAACTTTTTGTAGTTTATCGATCAAAGATTTAGGACAGCCAGTGAGTAGGGAGTTACAATAGTCAAGACGAGAGAGAACAAAGGCACACACCAGAGTTTTGGTGGCATATACTGTAAGATACTGACGGATTGAGCTGATTTGGCGAATGGCAGTGTATGCAGAACGACAAACATGTGAAACATGGTTATCAAGGGACATGTCATCAGATATGATGTAACCGAGATTCCTGGCAGAGGATGAGAAAGTAATGTCAGAGTTGCCAACAGAAATAGAAGTAGGAAGGGTAGAGTGTGAAGACAATCTAGGATTATGGAATAACAGCGCTTCTGTTTTGTCATCATTCAATTTAAGTTTGTTGTGAGCCATCCAAGACCTTACATCAGAAATGCACTGCTGCACGCTCTGGATGCAAGAATGAATCTCGGAAGGGCGGGAAGAATTGTACAGCTGTGTATCGTCAGCGAACGACTGGTTATCAATGGCATGATTATCAAGAAGTAACAGCAATGGTCTGGTGTACATCACAAAAAGCACAGGTCCTAAAACAGAACCCTGTGGCACACCAAAGATCATTTCTGTCTCATTAGACACGCTGCCATCGACAACAACAGCCTGCTTCCTTTCAAAGAGATAAGACTGAAACCAATGTAGTACCGACCCAGAGATACCAAAATGAAGCTGAAGAGTTTTAAGCAAAATGTCATGATCTACCCGTTTTGGTTACATCTTGGGGCATTAAAGCCTGAGCGAGAAGGACAATGTAGGCAGATTGTCTTCTACAACTTTCATTTGTGACGCAAAATAAATATAATTAGTCAAAAAGCTAAAACTAGATCTAATAATAATAATAATTTTAAAAAACAAACAAACAAACAAAAAAATCACGGAATTTAAACTGGGCAAAGAGGGCATCACACGTGCATAGTTGTATCCTCGATAGCAAAGGGTACACAACCCTCCTCCTATCCTTCGCATTGTCCTCACTCTACATTACCGCGAATAACTACTACAGTTTGTATTATACACGCTCAATGTGGACTCCCTCGATGGTGGTTTATATAAGTATCATTAATACGATTTCAATCAAGAATTCACGATTTATCGCTTTTCTATCGAGTATCCTCGATCATTCTTCTTTTTCAATTATTAAAAAGTACTTGCAAATGTTTCATTCTACTTTACTGAATAGAATTGCTGTCCCTGACATTTTCGCAGAAATCAATCTTATTCTTTTCTTTATGTTGGTTAGTTAGTTAGTTAGTTATATAGATTAACGTCCCCGGACACATAGGCGACGAAATGTTGGTTATTATCAGGACAACTTAGTTATCCTGCACAAAATTGCTATACTCAGTTAAGTACTCGAAACAGTGCACTAATAATGAAATTGATTGTCGCACGACACCGGATTAAGTGCCGTACATTGTTTTGATGGGTTTCAAAAATTACATAGAGTATATTACAAAAATACAAAAAGTGTTTTAATTTTTTATTTCTTTTTCTATAGCTGATATAGGGATAATGCTTTTTTTCTCTTGTTTTATTTTCTGTTTATGATAGTGAACAAACTGAATCAGTTATAAGCAGTAATTAAGAATTTGTAAAATACAAATCAAGGGGAACAACTCTGCTTTTTTCTCTTAGCCTTATTCTATCTTCTCTTTCGCTGTCATCTACAGGGGCGCAACTCCTGTTAATGTGGAACTCCGTCAATCCTCGGCTGGTATTCTTTACTTTCATATCATTTTATTGTACGAAGTACGACAACGGTAAAGCCAGTGTGAGTCTAGTTTTGACCGGAGGGCGTAGAAGCAGTTATACTGACAGTGCCACTGACTGTCACCGACATAGGTGTAATTTGGGCGATGATCTCAGGGCGGATCTGGGGGGGGGGGGGGGGGGGGGTGCAATGGGTGCACGTGCCCCCCCCCCCCCCCCCCCCACGGACGACCCAAAAAAAAAAAAAAAGAAGAAGAAGGAAAAGAAGAAGAAGAAGAAAGAAGAGGAAGGAGAAAAAGAAGAGGAAGAAGAATGTTCAGAATATCCATAATATTCATAATAATCATCATGCTAATAATCATGCTAATCATCATCATCAGCAGCAGCAGCAGCATAATGATAATAATAATATTAATAATAATAATAATAATAATAATAATAATAATAATAATAATAATAAGAAGAAGAATAGAGGACAATAATAATAATAATAATAATAATAAAGGACAATAATAATAATAATAATAATAATAATAATAATAATAATAATATTAATAATAATAATAATAATAATAATAATAATAATAATAATAATAATAATAAGAAGAAGAAGAAGAAGAAGAAGAAGAAGTTGTTTAATGTATTTAAAGTCTTTCCACCAAAGTGATACAATAATAATAATAATAATAATAATAATAATAATAATAATAATAATAATAATAATAATAATAATAATAATAATAATAATAATATTAATATTAATATTAATAATAATCGTCATTTACCCCAAAGATGCTGAAAAAGCGCTATATAAGAATGATAAATAATAATAATAATAATAATAAAGATGCATTCTCTCATCTTTTCTTTCCCATATCAATCCCTGCCCTCGTCACGCCTCAATCTCCTGTTACCCCCACCCCCCTCCCTCCTTTCTTCTTTCGTTTACTCACTCTCACCAATCGGCCTACACATGTTAGACATGTAACAGCTCAACTTCAAAGAACGCCGGCCAATTATGACGTGTAACATCTGCTAAAACGTCATATGTCGCTTGCATTTTCATGTGCGTTTATGTAAGAGGTTTATTTTCAATGTAAAACATTTATTTCCTTGTGCGCTGGGCTCATTGTTGATAGAAGCGGGGACTGTCCAGCCCGTAGACTATTATTATTATTTTTTTTTTAATCAGTTTATGGTCCCCTCTCTTCCCCAAAAAGGATTTTCAGAGAGGAGAACTTATTCAAGCAATCTAAACTAGACTAAACAAGCACCGTGTCAATGATTAGCACATGATGACAAGACCGGAAATTGGGCGAGAATACCTCTGCTTATTTCGTTAGTGCACCTCTCCCCTTAATCCTTACACTCCCCTCATTCCCGCTCTATGTAGAAGAGTTCATTTTATATTGTGTCACTCTTTATTTAGACGTCAAAGAAGCAACAGCCTAGCGTAGTTGCACAGCATTAGTGTTAGTTACCAGTTTTTAGGAGTATTTCTATTTTGTGAAAAGACATTTTATATTGTGCTGAACCATTTTGTGACCTACCTCACACTGAAGTGGTATGTACATATTTTGTTTGATGATGATGATAGGGATAGGGATAAAGATATTTATAATTTATTTTATTTGTCGTTTATTCTTGTTAATATTATTCTAATCCTGTTTATTCTTAAAATGTATATTTACAGCAGTTATAGCAACAGCTTGATCTAAGTACAATTAGGTAGCAACTCAACAACAAAAGAAAGTGTAAAACATGTATGTCAGGGCGTTTTGCCCATAAACTGTTGTTTTGAAAGAATAACTGTTCTTTGCTATGAATCTGAGGTAAGATACAAAAACTTCTCTCTATGGCGCCCCCCCCCCCCCCCCCAAAAAAAAAAAAAAAAAAAAAAAGCACCCTCCCGCGTGAACCTGCTGATCCGCCCTTGGACCTTATCGTGTAATGGACTCTAGAACTAACTGTGTCTGTGTTACACTCGATGTTGTTTTTTCTCTATCACTAGTTGATTCAGCCCCAATGCTTGAAATCCTGATAGGTGTAACTCAGATTCGTTTATCCACGCAACCCGTTCAATCATCAACAAGTCAGGAGTCGTCGTATGAAGTTTTCCACTTTTATTCAGCACACATCAACAACTGCATACAATCGCTCAATCGGTTTTTCCACTCTACAAGTCTCAACTTTGAACTTTCCACTTTTTACAACTTTCTCAACTCTAATACAACAGCTCTCTCTACTGTCAACTCTCTCTAAAAACCACCTTTTGAAACAGTGCGGCACTATATATATATATATATATATATATATATATATATATATATATATATATATATATATATATATATATATATATATATATATATATATATATATATATATATATATATATATATATATATATATATATATATATATATATATATATATATATATATATATATATATATATATATATATATATATATATATATATATATATATATATATATATATATAGGGGTGTCGGATAGTGCAGTGGTTGGAGCACTCGCTACTGTGTCGAAAGTGAAGCACCGTCCGGTGCGGTTAGCACTTGGATGGGTGACCGCTAAGGTGTGAAGCGACAAACAACAACGCCCCCAGTTGACTCAACTGTGATTGAGTACCTACTCTCTTGAGGGTGGGGAAGGTAAAGCAGCGAGGGAGAGAGTTGGGCATCACCCTCATTACGCTGGCCCAAGATAAGTGTGATCTCCAACATCACGCTCCCCTACGGCCACAAGGCTATGGGACTACCTTTACCTTTACCTTTACCTATATATATATATAGATAGATAGATAGATAGATAGATAGATAGATAGATAGATAGATAGATATTTCAGCAGGAAGCAAAATAAATATGTTGATGTTTTACTGTTTATTCTTTTGCAAATAACTCGGGATAAGGTGTTTGAACAAATTACAAAAATAGAAAAAATCAAAAATCACACACAGAAAGAGAGAATTCAGAAGCAGGCACGAAACAGCTGTAACATCAAACCTGCAAGCACAAAAACAGTGAAAACCAGTGGACTGTTCGCTCAGATGATATTGACACACCATATTATGTCAGAAAAATCGATGACGCCCAGTGCAAATATAGATGTTAGCACACCTGTGCTTTGTATGATGTATGTTCGCACGTGTTCACGCATCGACAATCTAGCAAGAGCATTGCCTTGTAAACATATCCACAGTGCACAAATGTCACTTTCAAAGAACGTAAGCACACATTTTGAACAATCCAGCGAATTTCTTTTCCATTACATTCGTCTTGATAGACCTGAACGATCTTTTTTAGACTTGCGAACAGCTGTTTTGGCTAAACTAAAAGATTTATTTGACAGAGTGAATAAAACACAAAGCATGGAAACTTTAAATTCCGTAACGAAAACATTAATTCAACAATAATTGTTGCTAAATATCACGTCACCCGAGTGGGTTCAGTGACGTCAGCTCAACAGGGAGTGAAAGAAATAGAACTCAAACTAAAAAAAAATTAACACAAATGCCATATGAACACTTACACTCTTTTATTCAACATCACACATAAAGGATAACGGGAAATCTAAACCACCCTCAACCCCCTATTCGGACCCACAACCCCAACAATTAACAACAATTACCTCCCTTGTCTATTCTGAGACCCTTAGAAACTGTACACAAAAATGCCCACACAACAATATGCAACAATAAGCAAATAAAGCTGAAAATAAATTCGATTACAAGTTAAAGAGTTAAGCCAGCAAGACTTGAAGAATCTATTAAATTAAATTAACTGGCTTTACTAATAAAACGTTCGCTGTCTGTAGCACTCTTGTCTTTAGCTAATCACAAAACGAAGCAGTCTATGCACAGATAATAAAGTATACTGCTCTAAATTTCTGAAGATGTAGATATGTTTTATGTGTGTGTGATGCAAGTGTATATGACTGTGAAAATGCGATGTTTCGAATGCAGAAAAATCAGGGGTTTGCCTCCCGGTCGTCTGGGGATAATATGAAGCGTCCGGCGGCAATGAGCACACCGCCTTAGACAGCACCCTCACACCAGAATGGAGGAAATGGCAGTGGTAGCAGCCGTAGAAGCGACATCAAACATAGCAGTACAGGCAAAAGTAGTAGTAGTAGTAGTAGTAGTAGTAGTAGTAGTAGTAGTAGTAGTAGTAGTAGTAGTAGTAGTACAGAAGTAGTAGAAGTAGTGCAATAATCGAAGTAGTAGGCCCAATCTGGTCAACAAATAAATCGTCTTACTAATCTATCTTCACAAAAGGTAAACAATACATAAGAAATAACTCCTTCCGCCATCCGCCATCTTGACCTGTTTATATATGCATTACAACAATTCAGCTCTTAATTCTATCATTTATATTCCTTCTCATAAACGTGATTGTTTATACAAATGCACATTACAATTATAATTCCATTTCCAGTCACTCAATCTTGATTCATCCTCATTCTCACCTTCACCACCCCTCTCCTTACTATAGTACATTGTCTCCCCTCATTTACTTTTATCCCTCTCTAGCATACTATAATACAACGTCACCTCTCCCTCATATTCATCACCATTCTCTCTCTCATTTTAACATGTATACTTCATCGTCGCCCTTGACCTCATTTTGGCAACAACATCAACAACATTATTCATTTTACACATTTAAACAAGAAAATCATTTAAAAAATACTATTTAACAAAATGTATCCCTTTCCCCCTCATTCTACATCATTCATTCACGTACGCATGCTCGGAGTGCACAGCCACTAAGGAATTGAAATACTGGGCACCAACTCACCTGAAAGTCCTCGGCCTGTGAAGTACATATACACGTAACGTCACTCCACAATACAACACAACACAACACAATACAATCTGCTGAGAGTAGATGGTTCGTTAGGTATGCTACACTATGCTATGCTCATGGAGCATCTCAGTACCGGCGAGGTCACTGAGCCTTGGGTGGTCCCTAAACAAAGAGGACACGCCCTTAAGAATAGACTCTACACTTATTTCAACCAGAAATGGTGGCAGTCATAAACTTTCCACCACTGCTACAGAATTCCTTTTACCACAGCAGTATTACAGAACTTTGGTCATTCTTGTCCTGGCGAACGAGCAAAACCTCTGGTGGTTCTAACACAAGGCAACACAACCCTTATGAAACAGACTCTAATTCTATCCTGTGATAGCGCAGTCACATTCCATCCAAAATATCCGTCTGCTAGCAAGCGTTACCAACTCGACTCTGAGGCCTAAACCTTCTCTTCCAGTTCACAGTACAAGGCATCGAGTTTCGTTCAGCCCATTTACCCATCGAGCTATGCTTTCCACACGTGAAAACCATACATTCCTATAATAACATACGCAATAAAACTGCTGGTTCAAACTTTGTACACTACATCATTAGAGATGTGAAACTCTGCACTATATACAAACTGACACAGCATACTATTAGCGTGCGTCGAAAGCTCATGTCACCACACTAAAGGTATGGATGATATAAGTAAAGAAGGAAATATTGAAGAATGCAACAAAGTTTCCATATCGGAAGAACTTTGATAAACAGCCTCGGATGTTTTTCTCTACAAAGAGAAAAAGAAAGAAAAAACGATTAAAGCTATCTAAACCAGAGGCTTCCGAAATCAAGGTTTTAACAGATAATTTGAAGGGTGTTGTGCCATCTGTTTGTGACACTTGTTTTTTAGAAGATGACACTGGTACAAGTGACGATATACACTGGGCTCAATGCACAATATGTCAAGCATGGGTTCACCAAAGCTGTGATGAAAACTTGCAGTCTGAAGATGCAGTTTTCAGTTATGTCTGCCAATCTTGCACAACGTCTATAGTTTGATCACATACACATTTAATTAATTATCCCTCTCTGCCAGTCATGCAGCCCTACCCACAGTCTTTGCCCATTATCAAACACTACCTTCTGGTGACGACAATCTCCGTATTTTCTGCCTTTAATAATAATAATAATAATAATAATAATAATAATAATAATAATAATAATAATAATAATAATAATAATAATAATAATAATAATAATAATAATAATATCCTTGTCGTCGTCATCATCATCATCATCATCGTTGCTGTCGTCATACAATCGTTTATGTATCTATTGTCGGCATCTTATTATTATTTTTGTTTTGTACCGTTGGAAGCAATTTTTCCAATGTGCCCTCTTGGACGAGTAAATCTCATATGTCTTATGATATGTTCAATGAAGTGGGTTGTGCCGTTCATGTACATTAAATGTAAATAGTGTGCCCCATTCCCACCCTTCCCCATCCCTAGCCTACCTCCCCCACACCCTTTAAAAAAAATAAACTAAAAAGATTTCTGGGCTAAGAGCCCGAAAACCTTGACCAAACCTTCTAATAAAAATAAATTAAAAGAATGTATATTCTGCATTATTCTACGCCCATCTTTGAACAAACCGTATCTTAAATGTTTTTAAGGAATTATAATAATAATAAATAATACAGGATGCTATGCGCGCCTTTCCCCAAATCATTCAGGCTCAAAGCGCGGCGATCTTTACCAACATACACGCTCACCTGCCTCATCCACCCTCGCACACACCAAATAAACATCCATCACTCAAACAGGTGGTGTAAAGGCAGGGAGATCGCTGTTAGAAGACGGAAAGAAAATCGGATGTTTATTTTTGAAATTTTTATATTGACTGCGTCCTGTACCATTATTGAAGGGAGGGTGGAAACCGGAGTGCCCGGAGAAAACCCTCGGTGACCTCAATAGTCTCGTACCTAAGTCACATACATTCGCCCCTTGCGGGAATTGTATAATTTGCATTATTCTCTCTCTCTCTCTCTCTCTCTCTCTCTCTCTCTCTCTCTCTGTTTCGCTTAGTTATACTCTCCTACCAAAGATTAAACAGAGAGAGCGAGTAAGAGAGATAGAGGATGAGAGAGAGAGAGAGAGAGAGAGAGAGAGAGAGAGAGAGAGGGAGAGAGAGAATCGCGCGCCCATTAGAGAAAACAAGGAAAATAATTATAATCAGCAAGCTAGGTTTGCATTCAAAATAATATCGGCAATACTCGGCAATGCTAAAATAAATAAATTAATAGAAAATCTAATATAATCACGTCGCTCGCATGGTTTTTCTATCCTGACGAACCTAAATAAATAGAAAGGCAAAGAAAAGCACTTTCGAGGGGAAGTGTGTGTGTGTGTTTGTGAAGAAACTAAACGCAGCTGAAAGAAAATACAAATTTAAAAGTACGAATTAAAATTTTTTAAATGTGCATTTGCGCAAGACAAAATTTATCAGCAAAGATTCTTGAAGTCATCAAAAGCCTGTATGCCAAGGCTACCAGTGCAGTCCTCCACAACAGCGCCATCGGAAACTGGTTCAGAACAACAATCGGTGTGCGTCAGGGATGCCTACTCTCTCCAACACTCTTCAACATCTTCCTAGAGCGCATCATGTCAGATGCCCTTGCAGATCACGAAGGCACAGTCAGAATAGGGGGAAGAGCAATCTCCAACCTCCGTTTTAGGGATGACATTGATGGATCGGCTGGAGAGGAACGAGAACTTGAACAGCTGATACATAGGCTTGACACCACCTCCAGAGCCTATGGAATGGAAATAAGTGCAGAGAAGACCAAAATGATGACCAAACAACACCCAGGGCATCAACACGGACATCAAAGTCAAAGGTCAATCCCTCAACACAGTGCTTATCTTCAAATATTTAGGAGCCATTGTATCAGACAAAGGGTCCCGACAGGAAGTCCTCTCCAAGATCGCACAAACAACTGCTGCCCTGGCGAGGTTGAAGCCCATTTGGAAAGACAGGACCATCAGTCTACATTCCAAGGTAAGGCTGCTGCGCTCCCTTGTCATCTCCATCTTCCTATATGCTTGCGAAACATGGACCCTCACAGCAGATCTCCAACGAAGAATACAAAGCATGGAGATGAGGTGCTACAGTAGACTTTTGGGCATTTCCTATACCCAGCACACCACCAACGACGAAGTCCGACAGACCATCATACAAGCCATTGGACAACACGATGACCTGCTCACAGTGGTGAAGAAACGGAAACTCCGATGGTATGGCTACGTCACCAGATCATCAGGTCTTGCAAGGACCATCCTGCAAGGCACAGTGCAAGGAGGTAGAAGAAGAGGGAGACCGAAAAAGAGGTGGGAGGACAACATTCGAGAATGGACTGGTTTGACACTGAGCAAAACAATCAGGGTTGCTGAGGACAGGGAAAGATGGAGTACGCTGGTTAAACGATCATCTGTGGTGCCTCTACGACCTCTGAGTTACGGGATAGGATAGGATAGGAAAGATTCAACAATATAGGACTACGTGTCGGACTAGATTCGACATGCAAATGAACTTGGGGCTATAAATAGCAGCCAATCAGAGTCGGTATGGTTACTCGGGATAGTCGCAAGTGACTGTACCTGCATCACAAAAAACATACTCCGCGCAGTAGAAGAATCCCAATTTTGTAATGCTCCTCTTGCGCACAAAGTGCATGAACCAAGTAGAATGGATCCGCGATAGCAAAAAGGAAATGTATCCTCGATATAAGTAATAGCGTACTGCCTATGCATCATAGCGCGATCAGATTGTGTCTTTGCCTCAACGAATGGGCTGCTCGAACGGTTTATTCCCAAACCGCGTGCCCACGAACCTTTAATATCTTCATTTACGTCGAATAATACAGTCCTATCATTAGGAAGACAGGCATTGATATTCAGGCTTAGTTTATTATAGGCGGAACTGTGACCTATCATAGGCCTATATCGTTTCGATCTAAGGGAATGTTGCACGTTCGTTCTTACGCGGTTTGAGAATAAACCCGTTTGAGCGCCGATTGGTTCCGCCACAGACAAACTGTGACCCAACCCTCCCTATTTATAATACAAATGGCTGTGTGCTATCTACCCCTGTGCGACCGAGGACCCACGTTCTTTTTTTTTTCTATCGCGGATCCATTCTATTTGATTCACACACGTAAGCCTACACGGATCTCACACTGCTCCACATGAATGCATAAATGAATAAATAAATAAATAAATACATCGTGCAACAGCGCCGACAATCACGTGCTGTCAGTCCGACACCAAATATATATTACGTTAATGAGGGAAAACCCGGACGCCTAACGTTCTCAAGTGCGTGGTAGACTAATTGTCGTGATGAGAGAATTTGGATAGGCTAAAAAGATAAAGAAGACCTGGTTCTCACGCTTCAAAAATCCATCCGGTCGGGCAGTTTTTGTGGCGGTGATGTTTTTGTAGTCGAGCGGCTTATACACATGGTTAAGTGCGTTCATGCTCACTGATGATGATGATGATGCTTACTGATAATGATGATGATGATGATGATGATGATAACGATGATGCTGACGACGACGACGATGTTGTTGCTGCTGATGATGATGATGTGGACGACGACGATGATGATGCTGATGAGGAGGAGGAGGAAGAGGAGGAGGAGAAGAAGGAGGTTTTATATCATTTGAACATCTAATTCTCTTCCGCGTTTTGTCTGCTAGTTGTTGTTTCTGTATCACTTGAACAGGTTGTCATGACAGTTTAGAGATTCGCTTTACATCCTCCTCCTCCTCCTTCTCCTCCTTCTCCTCCTCCTCCTCCTCCTCATCATCATCATCATCATCATCACCGTCGTCGTCGTCGTCATCATCATCATGGAAAGAAGGGATCAAAACCGCAGAACTGAACAAGAGAATGAGAGACTGGTATCGTGCTGCTAACTTTTCTTGCCAAAGAAAAGAAAAATCAGGAGTGCCTGACTGGAAATATTTGCCTGGAAAACCAAACAAGTGGCAAACTAATTTTGTAGGCGTGGCTCTTGTCAAAACCGCTAAAAGGCGCATTTATAAAAAGATGGGAGACAATTGCAGTAAGGGGAAGTAACTGCCCAAATCCTGACAGCGAGGGGGGGGACAATTGGGCAACTTTAGCTAGCAAACAAACGTGTTTCTTCGTTGTTCGGTGTGAGAATTCCTAGCTGGTCCTTCGCGAAGAATCTGTTTTGATTTGCTACCTGTAGGGTCTGTATTGCTGACTGCAAAGGTAAGCCTGAAAGTCTCCTTTCCGTTTGGTTTGGTTGGTTCATTTTTGGTTTTGGTATTGGTGGTTGTTGCTTTTGTTGTCGTTGTTGTTATTGTTAACGTTGTTGCTGCTACTTTCTGCGGTTGTGCAGGATGTTAGACGAACGGTTGTGTTATTCATTTTAATTTATTATTTTGTTCTCCAGTTTGGCGTAGTTTCGAACACAAATCTTTCCTTTCTTTGTTACTTAAAAAAAAGAAGTCTTTTGCATTTTCAGGCTTGTCTGAAAATGCTTTGAAACAGTCGGGAGGAGAGGAAAGGGAGAAAAGGGGGTGAGGTGTGTGTGTGTGTGAATGGGAACGAGCCAAATCCCTGTCGGTCGGTCTGTCAGTCCGTAAGAAGCCATATTTGAAGATCCACTGAACCAATCTTGACCAAACTTCATAGGAACATTACATAGATTTGTCGCCTGCTTCCGGTAACATCATATTTGCACTACCCCAAAGGTCAAGGTCCCTAAAGTCATTTTGTTGCTAAACACGTTTTGCTCAGCATATGAAAAAACGGCTAAAGCTATTTTGTTGACCTTTGTGTATACAGGTAGTTCAAATGTGCCATCCTGAGGTAGAGGTCCATCCGTGGCTCCGAATTGTACATATTTGTTCACAACACACTTTTGGCCTGATCTCAAGAATAACTGAATCGACATTCATGATTTTTACTTTGCGGATGCTTTTACTACGATTAAGCATATTAGATCATGCGTATTCGTACGTTTTCAAAAGCCACGATCATTGTGCTTCTCCATTTTCTATAAACACATTTTGTGCTGTATCTATAAATTGGATGAGCCTATTTATATCACTATTGTTCTTGCTGATAGTTATTTATTTATTTATTTATTTAATCGTTCTTATATAGGGCTTTTCCAGCTCGAGAGCTGCTCAAGGCGCTGGCCGATACAGGATCTAACTCAAGTCGACCGAGGCGCCAACTTGCAGCCTTTGGGCGCATTGTAATAACGCTTCAGACAACTGAGCACAATCCTGGGCAGGCAGCCAGGGATGGGGAAGAAGGACCTAGGTGCATGCTGGGTGTGTTCTTGTCACCGGCACTCACCCGTCTAGGACATGAGCGTCAGGATCTTTAAAGTCCATGCGCCATAGATTAGACCTCGGTTTATATTCTCATCCGAAGGAGTAGGAAACGGGAGTAAAGTGTCTTTCCCAAGGACACAACACAATGACCCGGCCTGGGCTCGAACACGGGACCATCAAATCCACAAGCCCAAACTCTACCATTAGGCCACCGTTCCATATAGTTTCCATATATAGTAGCCTAGCATTCTACGTTTTTTCTTTTTACTTCGTTAGGATGAAGCCGGTCACAGCCCCGCCAAGAAAATTGGCATTTTTGAGAATGCTTATTTTTCGGCTATAATGTTACAGTATAGAGGTTTGTGGAAATAGATGTCAATGGCTTGCCGCCTTGTTTATCGTTTTTGGGGGTGGCGGCTGGGAGTGGAGGGGTTGGGGGAAGAGAGGAGTAGGGGTTGAGGAATTTATTATCTATTTTACTCTTTTAAGTGTAATGATCCTGTCTATATTCTTTGAGTGGGATCTTAAAATAAGGTGATCATTCATGACACTATGCTTATCGACATTCTAGGAATCCAAAGAATTCATACGCATGTTTGTGAACAAAGTTGTTGCGATGTGGACAGCGTTATACAAACTATGA